>JABFPM010002405.1:0-16807 GCA_022817325.1 Idris sp. 1 HC-2018 | reverse complement strand
GCGTATTATAAACGTATTATATTATTATTCAATTAACTGATTTCGTTTTTAAATCGATTTTTTGTATAATACTTGTTTTTATGTAAAAATCTTTTAACAGTCTAAAGATCGTAGAAACTTACAGTCCACGCCGTAATAGTAACAGTCAAGACTGCTATTTTGACAGTCCATTTCTCTCAGTGTAATTATTTTCAAATTTTGACACGTTCTACGCTAAACCTCAAAAAAATTTGTTTATATAAGTGACGTATAATAAACATAACAAACCCAGTGATTAATTAATTTCGGCAACTTTATTTACATATAATTACATTTAATTACAATTTTAGCTCAATTTTTGCTTATGTTTTATATGTCATTTATATAAACAACTTTTTTGGAGGTTTAATTTAGAATGTGTCAAAATTTGAAAATAATAGTACCAACATATTTTTTATTTATAACAAAAAAAATTGTTCTTTGTATTTTTTATGTTAATTAATGTTGTAAGAAAATCATAAAAATTACGTTACGCGAACGTATCAACAGTGTTACTTAAAGTAACTTCTTTTTAATGACTATAAGATGTTCAACAAAAAAGATGTGTTACAGATCGAAGAATTATTAAGCTTATATTTACAAAAATGGCAATGATCAAAGTTATTGAGTAATTTACGATAACAAATATGAAGCATGGTTTTACAAAAAAAATGAATGTGTCTTTTTAAGTGCAAAAGTTAAAGTGTTTTCGTACTTCGTGATTTTTTTAACAGTATCAAAAAAAAATGTTTTCGCCCGGGATCGAACCGGGGACCTTCCGCGTGTTAGGCGGATGTGATAACCACTACACCACGAAAACGATAAAATATTAATCGCAATATAACAACCAATAGAAAGTAAGATATTAAAGCCAATAACCGAATATGATATAAGTCTTTAAATGATAGATTCTACAATAATTAAGTGGATTGATTAAAAACCGTCTATTTTTTTCTCTAAAAAAGCTGTTATGTGAAAAATTAATTTTATCAGAAATGTTATTTTTCTCTGTAAAAATTCTGTACATCTAGAATTTTGTTGCGAGATATTTTTTTTCAATTCCTCAAGAAAATTAACTCATTTAACTATTAAAGTTTGAGCCATTTATAAATATTTTTTCTAGTTGACATAAATTTTGATGATTGTAAATTGACTGAATCTCTGCATAGTGTCATCTATTAAGAAATCAAGGTATTAGTAATAAAATCTACAGACGCAACTCAAGATAATGTCAAATTCTTCATATGCTACAGAAGCTTCAGAAAGGATACAAATAAAAATTATCATAAGTCGGTAAAGTCATTTCCTTTCAGTTATTGTATATCTTCTACTTTAATGAGTGTAACTTGGAAAAGAAATGAAAATTATTTTATAATATTTAATACTGAAAAAGGAATAAAAAAATTAATGCAAATTCAATTGAAACAAATTAATTTCAAAATTACTAATACTCAATTCGTATATGAATTCAAAATTTAAAACTTAAAAATTTGATCTTTTAGAATGCAATGAATTTTGATCAATTCCTGTAAATTTGTTATTTTTTCCATTAAAAGTACAAAACAAAAAGTCTTTTGAACTCTAAACATTCAAAAAAAAATGAAACATTATTCATTTTTCAACTTCATGTTTAATATTTAAATAATATATTATAAAACATTTCTTTTCCTATTGTGAAACTTCAGAGAACTGCAGATTATCTTGGTCATGTGTTGTATTTTGTTTTAACCTGAGATTAAATAAACTGCCTCCGTAACATAGTAAACAGATGAAGTAATGTACACATAGGTCAAACCTAATAACTTAATTTACAATAACATTTATTTCTGCAGTTAAAAACTAATTAATCTTAATGCAAAGTTTCATTCATTTTTGCAGTGTTACAAAAGTTAAGTGAATAATCAATCAAATAATCAACATTTCAATACAATGCTCATAAAAAAAACAAACTTCTTATCAATTCATCTATTTTAATCAATTTGAGCTATTTTTAATAATTAATAAAATAAGAATTGATTATAAAAAGCTTCTGCTTTTTTCATACATAATTATTAGATTGAATCTAGATTTCTTAAAGAAATCTTTTTCTATGAAAAAATCAAATCAATTTGCATAAAAAGGTATTGGAAATCACGTTGTGGTGTCACGCTAGAATGGTAGCCCTGTATCTCGATCAAATGTTCGTGAAAATCAACCCTGCGACTCTTGTATGGCACGTGATGCCCGTAAATAGCCGCGAGCTAAACAAGATATGAGTTGTCGTGCAAGAAGATACAAGCAGAATGGTAAAGAGACAAGCAAATCAAGGCAACGCCTCAGAGTACACCAACTTGAAATTAATTTTGTTAGAAATTCCTCAATTTTACACAATGTCACGATATGATAAGTATCGCACATTATAAAGTCGGAATCTTTGATTTTAAATTTTACTTAAATTACCCGGACCTTTTTCCCCCACTGATATAGAGAAATAAGACTACAAAAATCGATAACTATTTTTAATAAATAAAATATCGACAAATCTAGAATAGTAAATTTAAAATGTTTAAATGAATTACAAAATGCTCACAAACGTTCACTGTTAGAAATTTTACTCATTTTAATATACTTTTAATTAACAATTACATATTAAAATTAACATACATGGTATATTAAATTTCTTTACTATGAAAGTGTATTAAATCTAATAAAAATGACTGGCTGGAACAAACTGTAAATTAGTAAGCATGCATATTATTCTACATTTGTGACCGACGTGAGTTAAGAATTAACTTTTTAGCAAATAAGATGTATTACTTTTACTATAAAATATTTACAATACCGAAATGAACAAATTATTTATTATTTTTGTAATTGGTTTTAAAAAAAATTAAAATTGCCTCCTAAAGTGTCGACATAACTTACAATAATGATCAGCAGTTCTATTTTGTGTTATATGTGAATTATTAAGAATGTTTATTAATTTTATTATACTGCTTCAGACTAGCTTTAGCAGTATGGTATACAAGTTCGTGAAATTTACCAATGTATATTACACTGGGAGAAATGGACTGTCAAAATAGCAGTCTTGACTGTTACTATTACGGCGCGCATTGTAAGTTTCTACGATCTTTAGACTGTTAAAAGATTTGTACATGAAAACAAGAATTAAACAAAAAAAATTCGATTTAAAAACAAGAATCAGTTGATTGAATAATAATATAATACATTTAATACGTTTATAATACGCTTAAATATTTAAATTTAACATATTTCATAATAAAAATTAACAAAAAGAATGATTCTTTGTATAATTCGTTATAAGCGTATTATAATAAACGTATTAAACGTATTATATTATTATTCAATCAACTGATTTCTGTTGTTAAATCGAAATTTTTTTTGTTTAATTCTTGTTTTCATGTACAAATCTTTTAACAGTCTACAGATCGTAGAAACTTACAATGCGCGCCGTAATAGTAACAGTCATGACTGCTATTTTGACAGTCCATTTCTCCCAGTGCAAATAATTTAATATGCGCTTGCGAAAAAAACTTCATAAACATGTATACTAAAATTATGTATGATTTTTCGACTAGTATTTAATTTTTTTATATTTTTTAAATAATTTACTGATTCAGTTTAACTAACCAAAAATATTGAGTGTCTCTTTGCTTAATACTTTCTTAATTCTTTTCAAGAACTACGTGTTAGAACGCAGGTATTTCAACATATGAAATAATCTTGCGAACGCTATCTCAAGGTTTCGTTAATGAATAAATTTTTAACTTTAAATTAATGTCATATTAAACAATCAAATTATAAACATAATTAATACATATATCTTGATAAAAAAGATCTACATAATAACACTGTAAACGAAAACTGTAAAAAATAATACAATATATTCTACACCTTTTTTGCTTTTTCAATCAAATCAGAAGACACGGTAGAGTCTCCGACCAAGTACAAAAAAATCGATTTGAAGTTGTTTTCATTTTCAAAATCATCTATCCAATTGTCATTTTTATATTATTTTAAAACGTATCATTGTTCAACATTGTACAATAAAAATTCATTGAAAATCGCGGTTATATAAACTTTTACATAAGAATAAAATATAAATAATTAATAATATGAAATTAATACACTCATTTGTATTCGAAATGGAATGTGAGATTTAGTCTCGATTGAATGAACTGAAAGACAATACATCGTAAATTGATATAACAATAAAATAATTGTTCGTCATTAATTGGTAATTGAACGAGCTGCATAATTATGTCATGAAGAAGTGCAATAAAATTGTTATTAATTCATTGGCTGAAAGAAGTGCGTCAACTGTTTTCAAGAAGATGAAATATCCTGGACCTCGAGATGCTGTCGTCGGAAGTGAACATTTTTCTCTGACTTCCGTTAAAGACAAATTCAGTTCATGGACATAAAACGCGTGACGCATTAAAATTAATTGCTGCATCATTACGGAAGACAACATTATAAACAATAAAATTGTTATTAATATATATATATGCTATTTTTAAAACAGAAATTGTATATTAATTTTCAAATTTTTCAGCCGAAGTTCATATTCTTCTGACGATTTTATCAGAATCAAACTTTAAACTTGTGAAAAATCAATGAATATTCGCAAACATGTTTATAACTTTTATTTAAATAATAAATTTGATGTGTGAATTATAGCAATTTATTTGTATATGTTCTGCACATTTGATCATGCTTTGTCTACATAATTTTTAACTTTGTAAATGAATGTTTTTGTTTTGACACATTTGATTTTTAAATTTTATTATTACATTAGTAACTTTATATCACTTTATTTACAATCAAAAATTTTTTTTCTACACATGCTTACAAAATTTGAATTCACGATCTTTCTTTGTCAAAATTTATGATTTGGAAAATATATAAATTATTGAAAATTGATCCAATAAGCAGAATGTGTTGTCGAAGATTAACGTGATCGTTATTGGATTGTTTATTTAAATTTCCATTCGAGCGTTACACGAAATTTTATAGTCCATAACAAAACGGTTTATGGGTTTCGGTATTCAAGCACAATGCAAATTTTAAACACGACGGAAAAACTTTTAATGGACAAGAATCGTAAACAAATTGTTACCATTCACATACAGTTTTTGTAACATTTACAAACCTTGATAACTCTTTCAAATTTAGGATGCTAAGGCTAATTTATTGTAACCTTCTTCTATTAGTATCACCAACATCGGAAATCACACGATGTTGAAGTAATTGCCTTGCGCGATTCTGAGTCTAACATTAATTAAGGCTAAACACTTTTTGTAGAGGACATTACAAATGAAATGAAAACTTTTAAACCCATTCATTTTGTCAAAATTTAATTTATGAATTATACATTTTTTTGTAAATAAAATAGATTTATTGGAGGATTCGTCATTTTTTGGAAGATAACCTTGTATAGAATAAAGTAAACGTTTCAAGATTTTGCTGAAGGCAAAATTTGTTATTTATTCTTCGTCTACTAAAACTCATGTATATAAAATTAAACTATTTATAAAATATTATCCCTGAAAAAAATTCATTACGTCTATGTTGAAAATTTGTTTTTCAGCTATTGAAAAAAACTTTGTACTTTTCTCACCAAGTAAATTAACGTTTTTGGCTCAAATGATAAAAATGAACAAAAATTATGTAAAACAAAATTTAAAATTAAATCTGATTTTCAATAATTTTGCATTTTTCAAATCGAGTTACGTGGACAGTTATGCAATTGATTATACAAAAGCAATTAATGAACAATTAAAGTGTTTTATTCACATTACATTAAGTGTTCTCCTTAGATAGTAAAAACTAGTTTCACGGGCACACATGACTTACGGTACTGTTTATTATCCGAGATTTTTTTTCTTTCACTGACAGCAATTCTTTCACGAATTACGAATTATCGAACAGGATAAACAGTGACAAATTGAGCATCTTGTAAAATTCTTTTACAATTGCCAATTAATTTTCAATTAATTGATGCTTAATTTCATTCTTTGTTCGATAAATATTTAAAACTATTCCTAACATTAATCTGAACTTTGCAATTATTTGCAATTAAGAAAAGAAAAAAATTTTTTCGAGGTGTTGAATTAAAGATCATATTAAATTAAAGATATCCTTGTTTTTTTTTTCTTTTTTTTTCTTTTTTTTCTAGTGTATTATAAAGTTTTTTTATCACGAGAATTTCACAAGTTGGCAATTTCAAAATTAAAATGTTTGATATAAGAGGAAAAATTGTATATCATAATTGACTTATTGAATGTACACAATTGCTTGTCAGGAATTCTTAGACAACATATTTTAATTAAAATTTAAAGATACGTATCAATATAAGTGGTATACAGAAAAATTATATCGATTTATAACTGACAATTAATTACTCAGAGGATAATGTCTGCGTTACAATTTGAATTTCATGTGTTTGACGTCATTATTCGTATTAGCAAATCCGGATGAGGAGATTGACATTGAAAATCTTGAGATGTGTAACACCACACCTCGACTTTCGTGAGAGGCAAACGCCACGAATAAATCACTCTCTGAACCTGATTTTGTTGCATGATAGATCAGTCTCTTTGCAAAATCATTAATGATTTCAGCGAAGGTTGAAATTATGCTTTGCACACCTATCTCGATAATACATTTAAAGCTCACTGTTGATTATGACTTTACGAATATTTATTCGAATGGTCTATTAATCTCAAGTAATTTATAACCGTAGAAATTTATTAAGTAATATGTTTCTAATTAAGCAATGAACTTAACTTAAATATTTCATTATAATTAATTTAAATTAAGAATAGAAAAAAAACGAGATTTATGCCATCTTCAATAACTGAAGGTTTCCTCAAATTAATTATATTTATTCCATATCTTATAAATTGATTATTTATTTATTAGATAGTTCTATAATTTTATATAGTATTACTATACAAGTAAAATAATTTTATTGAAAGAGAAAATCAGTATTATCATATAATGGTAAATACTATATAATTTAAATTTAAAGATCAAATAGGTTTGCAATACTTTCAAGAGCAGGAATTACATCGTTTTTGTACTGTTGAGAAACATGGTAGCATTCCGACTGAGGTTGCTATTTAGAGTAATCGTATGTGTATCATTTCATTACTTTAGTCCACATTTATATTCAAAAGATATTCATTCTTATTTCAGGTAAAATTAACTTTAAAAATCATTGTCTGAGCAAGTAACGAAGATATTTTTCAACTTTTCTTATATATATCTATACCATATTATATCCCTTTATGGGATCGGTGTTACGAAACGCTTGTACAAGTTGAGAATGAAGACATTTCAGTTTAAAATCATTTTACAATGCAATAATTTAAAATATTCTAAAGCAGTACAAAAAATCTTGTTGCAAATTTTTCTGGGTAATTTTTCCTTAAATTTGCAGAAATTGTCTCAATAAATTGAAGTACAATTAACTATTTGATAAATTTACTTTTTTTCATGCAATCGATAAATTTTAATTTGCAATATAATACTGCTCAAATTATCACTTAAGTACAAATTGACAATGTTTTATGTGTATTTATAAATAATAAAATATGAACAAAAAAGATTACAATTATATAATTAAAAAGACATTAACAAGAAATGTCTTATGGTGTAATGGTAACAAATAAAACTATATCAATAATTATGCATTATACATATCACAGGAGACCAGACTTGATATAATGTTATCGATCATACAAGGTTTGACTGAAAGTAAAATTACTTTCGTTTTTATTCAGCACCAATTACAAGTGTAAATTTTATTACAGTGTTTAAACCTAGTAGTTAAAAGTTAATTTTACATAAGTTTATAAGTATAATTGAAACAGCTTAAGTTTTTATCAAGTCAAATCAATTTCTAATTAAAAGTTGAGAGAAAGAATTTTTTTCAAGTAAGCAATAATTAAGATATCTTAATTGATGGTGTCGTTCAAACTGCAACTTTGTATACTTTTCAATTAGAATAAACATCAATTTTGAATAAACATAATTTATATTCATGAAATCTTTAAATTGTTCACCCACTCTAAATAACGAGAATCTAAACAGCGAGGGATGACGTGAAGATCTTACAATTTCTGATGAAAAACTCAGAATTTCATCAGTCCTGGCATTATATTACCATAATTCAGATTATAGTGTATCATCGCATTTACATTTGCGAACAAAAAAGTGTTGATCAGTAGCACTGATCTATTTCAGATCTTCATTGCCTTTGTGTTTGAATTTTTATTACACTTTTTTTTATTATTTCTCTAATAATACTTTCTTTTTTTCTTTGCTATTATAAACCTTCAAGTCTATTTTTTTAAATAAAACTAAATGATGAAATTTTTATTTTAGTTTCATAAATTGAATATTTTGTTATAATTTAACTTTCAGAACTTAAAATCAGTATTTACGAATTCAATTGTTTTTTGACTATTTTTTTTTGTATGATGATGACATGAAAATTTGAGCTGTCAAATTTTATACTAATATTTTTAAAAATGAATATTTGGTACTCTGCATTAGTATTTTAATTATAATTTTGTACTACTTGAATAGTTAAAATTTAAGGTTAAGGCCTTTTATAAATGGTTTTGAAATTTATGTCACGTTTCGAAATAATGTATTTCTTCTTCAGACTGAAAAAATTAATAAAAAAAAAAAAAAAACTATACAAATATATCGTATTAACCAAAGCAGTGTTAATATATATAGTACTTACAGCTTATGACACTTTTATAATTAACAAAATTTATTAAATAGATGTAAAATATTATTTTTAAACTTAAATTTGACATAGTTATCGTTGTAAATTTAAATAAAAATAAATTTTAATTTTAGCTTTTCAAAAGATCTTATCATAGTTGTTTTCGTTTTCTGGAGTATAGTTCTTTTTATATTATGAATAATGGCGCTAAAATCTTATATTTTTTAATTAAATTAAATGTGTACATATATTAAGAAAATTATTTGTATCAGATTTTAAATTTACTGTGTTGTTTTAATGTTTTTTTAATAAACACTATTTCAGGGATTAGACATTTTTGTTCATTTCTTTCAATATCTTTTTTGTGTTCTTTTCATCTAATTTTGACATTTCTTTTTATTTCTCCAATGTAAGATTTTTTACATGAACAATTTATTTTAAAAACTACTTCAGTATTTTCTTTTTTATTATTTATCTTTAATATTTTTTATCAAATGGTTGATTTTCGTATGGTATATTATTAACTATTTTAAAATCTAATAGTCTAAATATTTTAGTCATATTTGTATTTATATTTTTATAATATGGACAAATTATAATTTTACTTATATCAAATTTTCCAAATTACTTTATCCAAATTTCTTTCCAATCATATTCCAAAAAAATATGTAAATTATTTTGCAAATCGAATTATTTTGCAATTCCCTGCAAATAAAATTTCTTTTTCTTGATGCAAAATTTCTTCTAGAAAAAAAGCTGATTACACCTAACTCATTACTTTTCTTGAATATTTCATTTTTCGTTGCATCAGCTAAACTGTAGCATCTCATAACTTATGATGCTGCTCTCATTGACATCAAACACGCATCGGAATCACCCTGACTATTGGACTTTGTTGCAATTAAAGGAGGCACAAATGAAGCGTAACAGCAGCATCTCGCTCGAGATAAGACTCGGGAGGATAAGGGTCACCTTGGCCGTGAAGACGAATTGATTGGCGGGGGTTCTTCTTGACCTCCGATAAAGACATATAAGTACGACCATCTGCCCCCACTTTGCATCAAACGGATCACCGCGGTACACTGTGCACCTACCAACTTACGTACAAGCCAATCTAACCCCTTCTTCATACATAAGCCAAAGCGGTAATTCGAACAGTTAAACAGGCTACCGCGGTAGTACTTGACTGGCTCGTTCAGTGTGAGGAATTCGCTGGAATTTTGTGCGACGATCGCATAGCGAAAGAATTTTTTTAATTACTCCAGCAATATGAGACTTGTAAGTAGACAGTTCTTGCAAGCTAAAATTTTATCCAAAAAAATTTCTGTGCGATGTGTTGAATTGTTGTGGTGACTTACAAAAGTGTTCTGATGCATGGATTTTGTTCAAACAGTGAAGTACCAAAAATTTTTAACCTGCTATACAATTTTTAACTTGATACACAATTTAATTTTTTTTTTTACATTTTTAAATTATTATCAAAATTGTATAGAAAATTTTTAACTAAAAAAGTTACACGTTGGCATAAAATTTTTGAATACAATAAAAAGTTTTTTTTTGTGCAGAGTATAATTTATTTTGGAAAAATTTATGAGTTTCAGTAAACTGTTGAAAGTTAATTTAGCAGAACTGGATATGCAAAGTCAATAAAAATGATACAAAGAAAGTTATTATTAATATAGTATGTAACATTTTCTACATGCAATTTAGAAAAGCACATTTCACATTATCTCAAATACTTAATCGTCTTTAACAAATTAGTTTAATTTCTTTGGCATTTAAATCATTTTGCATTTCAATTTGCAAACGATATTGAACATTTTCATCCACAAGTCTTTTCTGGTCTTCATGACAATGCTGTGAATGTATAACGTTTCTGCTTTTAATCTGCGATCGTTTACACAGCTACTTATTAAACCGTGCAATATTATGGGAAATATGGAGTAACAACGTTGTCATGTTGTGTGATATCAAATAGTAATCAGCAAGAAAAATATGTTATCATGACAAAATTAACGTTACACTCACGAAGCAGTCAATTGTTAAATATATAATTACTCTGGCATACTATTTACATACTTTCAAATTGCATGTGTAATAACACACCTAGAGCTGCATCATGTTTTACAAGACAATGTCCACTAGAGTGTTTGAAAACGTATCAAAATGGCACAGTGGTAAATAAACCTTTTGCATCAAATGATTCAATTGAAAAAGATTGATTAAGTTATGCAGATAAAAACATTTACGGGATACATCAAAAGAACTCGCAGTAATTATCATGACTTGTGATCATTAATTTTAATTAAGTTGTTCGCATACAAGTGTACAAAAATCAGATAGATCTGCATTGAAAGAAAAATATAATCAAATTTGATTATAGAATGATACGAAAAAAATTGAAAGCAAATTGTGATTGATCGTAATAATAAATTTTAATGTTACAACCAAACATTTGCACGATGTTATAATATCCATTATGCGATACGAAAAGCAATTTTACTTGTCACGAAGCAAAAACAGACAGTTTCATCAACTTTTTTTTTCTTTCTCGAGACCTCGAATTATGAGAACACAAATTGTAAAAGGTTGGAATTATTGTTTAATCTGAGGCAAATGAGATATACCATTTGGCACGGATGAAAAAACGAAAGGTGTCTAAAACTTATGCTATACACGTTGAGATAAAATTATGGGCTTGAGACAATCAAACGAATCAGAGCGTATTTTATGGCGCATTGCAAATCAAACGCAGACAGAGATCAAGAAGAGGCTGCTTTGGCAATTTCGAAAGTTCGAACATTCGTAAGAATTTACGAATATTCGTACCAATTTACGAATATTCATACGAATTTACAAATATTCGTACCAATTTACGAATATTCGTACGAATTTGCGAACAATCGTTTTGAATTGTGTCCATCGTTGCCCAATGCAGAACTACTTCGATAAAATCGAAATCATTTTGAACAAATGCGGTCAATATCTGAGAAGTGACGAAGAAAATTGTGAGCTGTTAATGTACTCAATTATTAATGATGCTTGATTTTCTAAATCGCGTCATCGTGCTACACTTCGCAGAATCAATTGGCTATTCGTGAAATGTCAGATGATTTTCCAAACGATACTCAAAGGCAATAAAATAAATATTTCCTGTTAAGTACCTGTGCAAGGTGTGATCCAAAATAATTTACGATATTATGATGAGAAACGTGGATTATCATTTTTGCTTTGAGAAGTTCTAAAAAAATGGTTGATAATATTTATTTACGAATAGTATTTTAGTCAGAAAAAATATGTAGAAAAATAAAGTTATAAAGCAATAAAAACTTTGTTAAATGATACAAAATAGCTTAATCATTCGTTTCAAAACAGAAGAATCTTGTTTATTAATTGCTGATGAGTTACAGCAGTAATCAAGCATGGAAATAACTTTACGTAGGGGTCGCAAATAACGCGTGACTGATGCTTCTGCACAAAATGGGAATAATCAGGTTACGTTGAATAAATTATGCATAAATGTACTCTTCTTTAAGTGAACGATCTAGGATGATAATTGCGAAATCATTTGTTTTTTATTAACGTGTAATTGAATATTCATTATGCAAAATTGAAACTTATTAAGTGCACTTTTGATCTACTCCAACCAATCATCACTATTAATTGATATAGAACAGTTTGAAAAAATTCTCACTTTCATCGAAATTTAATTCATGAATCATTATAATTATTTTTTCTCATGAAAGAATCGAAAGTTATAACCTTAATAAATTTATTGATCTTTATGTTTTGAAAAA
Source organism: Idris sp. 1 HC-2018 (assembly GCA_022817325.1). Lineage (NCBI taxonomy): Eukaryota > Metazoa > Arthropoda > Insecta > Hymenoptera > Scelionidae > Idris > Idris sp. 1 HC-2018. The sequence goes on along the minus strand of JABFPM010002405.1, from coordinate 4,249 downwards.
AAATGGTATCGATTTGTTAAGTAGTTGTCACATAATATTTTATTCCGGAACTAATTAGTCAGTTGAACGATCATGTTGAAGAAGTAATACTGTGTAACATGATCCACAAGAAACCACGATTCATTCACAAGATCGTGGCCCAAGGCAATATACTGGTTCGACATACCGGCCTTGCTCAGAGCTGGATCAATGTAATTCTTCTTTCTTGTTCAACTGACGCTAATGCGTGTGAACATCTTCTGCTTGGTGCCAGTGTAAACTCGGAAATGGTATCAGTTGAATTAACTTCAGGGTTGATTTGAAAAAATTTTCCTGCTCTTATGGTTTTGGTATCTTTATTATTGTCAGATTTTTTTTCTCAAGGAGAATTTTAATTGTTAACGATTGATTGATTTTAGAAGGTAAAAAATTATAATAAGTTAATAATTAAAAATAGAATAAAGTAAAGAATCCTATTATTATGCTTTTTTAGTGCTTTAGTTAATGATATTTTATTTTTGAAAAAAAAACCTTTTAGTCGAATGTAATTTGGATATTTTTCAATGGTCAAAAGTTTTGTTCAGTTACTTTTTGAATTTATATATATATATAACTTTATGAGAGATAAAATTAATTTTTAGTTTAAACAAGGATTGGGCCAATATTACCTGTATAATTTAAAAATTGTTGAATAACAGGATCAGTTTTATCACTAATCAACACATTTCCTGCTCAGTAAACATTGATATCAAATCTTGAAACTATTATATAACATATTTTACAAAAATGTGTCTTAAAATAGATAATTAGAATAATATATTTCATGATTTTCTACAGAAATACATATCGTTTCTATAATAATTATTGAAAACTATCATCGAATTGTCGTCCTTTTGATTACAAATCTTTGTCTATTCTACTAAAACTATTTAACAAACTAATATAATATAATTAATAAAAATTGTATTACATAAATGTATAAATTAGTAAGATTAAATGTCATTGTTATTTCTTCTCATATCATTATTATCATTAGTTTCTTTTTCATAATTAATCTTTAATATTTTCTTATTTATTCACATTTTTTTTGGTTTCAAAAAACTTTTTTATGCAGAAAAATTTCTTCCATTTTTATCTTCATCGAATCATCATCAGCATTGAATTTTTCTTTATCAACGCCATAATTTGTTTCATTTAAATCCTCGGTAGTATTCATTAACATTAGTTTCTTTTTTATAAATAATCTTGAACATTTTCTTATTTACTCACATTTTTTTCGGTTTCTACGCAGAAAAAATTCTTCAGTTTTTTTCTTCGTCGATATCATCGTCTTTGACTTTTTCTTTATCAACACCATAATTTGTTTCATCTAACTTCTCAGTGTTATTCTTATCTAATTAATTTGTCACTGATTGTTCCAGGATACATAAATCAGAACATTAAGTAGGTATCAATTAATTCTTATCAAAAAATCTAATCTATTACTTTTGTCCAATAAATAATCATTCTTCAAAAGTGTTTGAATTAAAACTGGGCTACTTCCTCCTCGCATAATTATTAATCACAAATATATTTGTGAATACAAAACTCTGTGCATCGATTACTTTGGCACGATCATAAAGCAAGCATTAGAAAATTAAAACTGGTTACATAAAGTGAATGCTATGTTTAATGGTTTTAAACAGATTTATTTATTGTTAACGCAAATGCCCGATGGCTTTTCGAAATCATTCGACTGGTTATAAATTAATATTGTCTGCACTTGCATAATAATGTGTCCATTATTAAAACACATATCAACACCAGTGTCTTATCAGCAGAGTGATAATAGCAAAACGCTTGACTTGATGTGACATTCAACGTTGATTCACTCCATTCTATGTGGTGTAATCAAAAAAGGTTGCACAAAAATAAACAAACCTCGATTTTTATATATGCAAAAGGATATCTGATACCGACAACTGAGACTAATTTCATTACATTCTCTGACGAATTGTAATTTGCAGCTAGAAGTGACAATGAACAGATCAGCACATTCTTGCATGCATTCTGAGTATTTAGTGACGTTTCTCACACATTCCACAATATCACGCTGGCTAATAGCCAAGTACCATAAGGACATATCGTATTAACATTTCAAAGCACTGTTATAAGGCCAACGTTTTATTAGGTCATTTAAAAGGATCAATTATCCCATAATTTGCGTAATTTGAAAACAGCGGTATTTTACTGTGAAAATAGTACAAAAATGTTTACTGATCAAATCTTTTCATTTTTGTTGATTCTCTTAGTTTTTTAATCTTTTTTTAATTGTCTTATATTTCTTAGTTGTTTTTTTTAATTTAATTAGTTTTCTTACTTTTCTTAATTTTCCTAATTTTATTATTACTTCTGTTTTGGTTTTCAAAAATTTCGTAGTTATATTAGTTCCCTTAGTTTTCTTAGTCTAGTTAATTTTTCTGGTTTGCGAGTTTTGATAGTTTTTTTTTAATCTTAAAAATTGAATCCAAGAAAACAATAATGATTAAATGCAATTCAACTTTTTCATCTAATGATTATTCTAAACTTCCAATAAAAGAGTCACAGAATGAACTCCTTTTTAGACCCATTAATATGATTTTATTGTTACAATAACAGGTGAAAAGTCGGAGTTTCGTGATGAACTCTATTTTCACACTTAGCACATCGCCTATCAAAGCTTTTCAATCTCCTTACTCAATATGCAGTGTTCGTACGCGTTATGTGTGGTAAATTGTGTGGCACATGCGAAGTTACACCTTTGCAGACTTCCGTACTTTTTTATTTAATCTAATCGTACATTGAATTCTGAGTTCAATTCAATTCGTAAATGAAACCTACATATCATGCATATATATATTGAACAACACTGATTATTAATTCAATCATTTTATTTCCTGTTTCGCAAATTAAAAATCTTATTTCAACATGAATTATTGTCTATGATACATAGGTTTATGTAATTTATAATTTGAAGCTAAACTCATTTGAATAAATGTCGAATTAAATTTAGGTCGTCTTTTTCAAACGAGATTTTTTCCTAAAAAAATAAACAAAAAAAACATTTGTTCATGTCCTCCTAATATGCATTGTGACAAGAACAATGTATTGTACATTCGGAGCAAATAGTTTCTGGTTCATAAATTTCTTGATTGAAAATACTTTATGGTCACTTTTTGTGTGAAAATTAGAAAGTGACAGTATAAAATAATTGTCTTATTGTACCTGTCATGATGTTCGAAATATGCAAGCAACAATAATTAAAACACAATTATTTTGTTTCAAACAATAATGTTACAATTTTCATGCACACAATCAAAACCGGAAATCAGACTTTGGAAAGTTGAAGACACATTTTTCGGGCTGGAAAATTGATTTAATGCGGGCAAAATGTTTCAATCTAGAGCCCGCATTGCCCGAGGAAGAACTGTATACTCCCGATAACATGCGAGCACATTTAACATGCAACAAAAATTAATAAAAAAAAAATTTTACTTTGAATGAACTGAGTTGGTAGCTCAAGAAACCGGTTCTTAGAAAACTGCAGTTATGTAACACATTATCAATGATGCTATAATTTATCAAAAGCATTTTTGCAAATTTAAAATGCGGATGATCTAAAAGAAACAATAAATAACAAGAGAAATTGTTGAAACAATAAAATTCTGATTTTCACTTTTATATGTGGTTTTCTTACGTAAATTGCAATAATCAAAAATTTTGAAAAGTAATGAAAAATTTTCTTTTTTAACACAAAAGTTTATAAAGCATGAAGTGATTATATAAATTATATTTATTGCAATAATTTCCTAGTTATCAGTGTATATCTATAGTCCTGTGCTTGATGTGCTGTTAGATAACTTGTCATAACGTATAATATTTTTGTATTAATTTCTATTAATTTAAAACTGTATCAGTTGGTTATATGATACTGAAGATTATGCAAAAAGTTAGCCTTTGTAAAAAAAAGTTTCATTCAAATAAACTCAATAAAAGTTTCTGTAAAATAAATTCAATAAAAAGTTTCTTTTATTTCTAGAAAATTCATTGCATTCAATTGTTTTAATTAATTATTACTTCATAGCTGCACCGATTAAAATAATAAATAATTAGATTCAATTCCAGATGTAATATAATGTATTCTATTATAGCACAATGAAACAAGTTGAATAACTTGTGATAATCACTGTTAATACTTTTGTTTCAAATGTATTTGGTTTACTGAAGCATATACACGGAAGTAATTTACAAT
>JABFPM010002404.1:0-16809 GCA_022817325.1 Idris sp. 1 HC-2018 | reverse complement strand
AAATTCGGTGCGTTTTGCAGTAATTTATTTTTACTTTCATCTATTTTTAATTTTTTTTCATCCTCAGATTTTTTCAAAAAATTTCCCAAAACTATTCCAAAGAAAAGTACCAAGCCAATATGATGATTAGAAATAAACGTTTTGGCGCAATTTCCTGGGTCGTTAATATTTAGTTTATAAATCTAAAAATAAAATCGTATTAATCAACATTTTTAAACATATTTTAAATACCTTTTTCATATTCGAAAATAACAAATAAATATTTTTTACCTGATCTGCTAGATGTGCAGTGACTAGACCAGTAGCGGCATAAAAAGGAAAAGTTTGACCAACCATCAAACCAGCTAGGATCAAATTACTTATCATAACAGTGCTAAATCCTGATAAATATAAATTAGTCTTATCACCAAATTTTATGGCCGTTGACTTGATGCCCAGCATCATGTCGTCTATTTTATCCTAAAATTATTACAATTGTTGGCTTTAATATTTTGTTAATCCTTTTTCTACGGACTTTGCTTTAAAGCAACGAATTAAATTTTGGAAATTTTGTTATTAAAACAAAATAATAATAGTCTTTCAGTTTTTGCAACATATTTTGATAAAAATAGAATTCATTCAATAGCTGTACATATTTTTAATCCCTTAAATATAAAATATTATCGAATTAAGTGGAAAAATCGTTTTTTGCCATGTGCGTTTTTATACAAAGCGATTTCCAAATTTGATAAGAAAAAGAGTTACAAGAAATAAGTAATGTTTTACAAACCTGGTGAGCATAAATAGTATCATAAACTATGGTCCAACAAATTCCTGCCATATAAAGCGGCAAACAAACGGACCAATCAATAGATCCTTGAATGGCAGACCATCCTAATAACGCACCCCAATTAAAAGTCATGCCTAAGATCAACTGAGGCCAATATGTGATTCTTTTCATTAAAGGATAAACTATAACTAAACCTGTAAACATAAAAAATTAATTATAAAGTATCTTTTTTCACAGCTATATAAAAAATAAAAAAAAAATGAGAACTCACTCAGTGAACTTGCGCCTAAGAAAATACTGTACCAGTTGAGCTGGAGTAACACAAGCAAACCTAAACTTAATTGTGCTCCCAAAAATGTAAGAGCTTGAAACTGAGTTATCTCGCCAGCCACAAGAGGTCTGTCTTTAGTTCGTTCGACCTGACATTAAAACAATATATTATTATTTCATAAAAACCTTAAATATATGTAAATAAATTAAAACAAAAACCTTTTTATCGATATCCTGGTCCCACATGTCGTTTATTGTGCATCCTGCTCCTCTCATTATAAAAGCTCCTAATCCAAAGAGGGAAAGCATATGTAAGTCTGCTAAATAACCTGGAGATGCTGCCAATGCTATACTCCAGCTGCAAGGCCAAAAAAGAAGCCATGATCCTGATAAAAATAAACAATAATTATTATATAATCAAGTAAATTGATTTATGAAATTCGTCATTTGTTTGTTATTTAAAATAAAGTAAAGTTCTAATTAATTATTTTATAACAAAAATTTTTTCTTAGTTAAATTTTAAATTAAAAGATATTTTAATTTTGTGATCACAATAATTGTTAAAGATTACATAAATCCTTACCGATTGGCCTATCAATTCTCATTAGTCTCATATAAGGTTGAAATTTTTTCGGAGCATTGTTTACAATTTTTGCGGCAAGACCCAAGTGTCTCTTTTGACAGTTGTAAATAAATTTTTTATTCAACAATCCATTATTTTTAACTAATACATGATTATTAAAATCGATATTCACTGCATTTCTTTCACAGTTATAATTAACTTTATTTATGCTATTTATGTAAGTTGACGTGTGTAGATAATTTGTATAATAATACAAATAATTATGGGGATATTTGATTCCATTCAAATAAATATTATTTGTGTTTACTTTACGAAATAAATTCGATAATTGTTTACATTTAGTTTTCGCAAACATCGTTCAGAAAGAACGTGTCGATATTATGGAAACCTAACCTCTTTGCGATCACTGTTCATAATCTTTTTTTTTCTTCTTTTTTGTCTCCAACGTACACCAGCAAACCGCGAACTTCAAAATATAAAATTGGTTTATGAAAAGTAAATTACTTAACGTTCAATTTTTTTTATTTAACAAAAAGCATGTATACTTTATTCAAATAATAAATAAATAAAAAATTGAAGACTTGATAATAATAAATTATTTGTGTATAATCTTCTCATTGTTATGACATAACCTCAATTCAAATTCTAACGATGCGCTTCTTCAAAAATGGCAAATCTGCAAATGTCAAACTTCAACAATGTAAACACTTGTTGATAAAAATTACTCAATTTTATTGTATTAAATAATCTTAAGAAGAATAAATTTTGGTTGTTTTAACTATGTTTTTCTTTTATCAATTGAAAAAAACTTTTGATGGTGAGTTTTTCATTCATAAAACAATACAAGAATATAAAATAACTACAATAAACAACTAATATAAGTTTAAATAATAAAACAAAAATATTGTAAAATCTTCATTTATTGTTAAATTATTAATTAATATTAAGTTATTGTGAAAATTTTGTTGTTAATTATTGATTTTTTAAAAATACATAACTTATATTATTTTGTAGGTTATCTTTTAAAATAAAGGATTAAATACAATTTTTTGTAACAATTTACAATAAAAGAAAAGAGGAAAATTGCTAAAAATGGAAGTGAAAGATGATTATAATCTGGCAAACAGGTACAAAACTGTCCGTAAACACTTGGATAATTTGGGATACAAACAAGCTTTGTCTTTAGATGCACTTCCACTGGTAGAAAACTTGTTGGCTGATCTAGTGCAGACAACTGACAGTCTGAAACACTTTAAAAATATTGCACAAAATAATTTAGAGGTTCGGCTTATTTTTATTCAAAAAGTTACAGTTATTAATTTTGCATATGTATCAAATTATTTGGTAACTCGAATTATTTATAGATCTACACTAGCAAATATGAAATTCATAATTATATATATGTATATCACCTTATCAATTTGATTATAGAGTATTACAAAATTAAATTTCTTTTAAATGTTTTCATTGCCATTCAATTATTCAATTTTTTCGCATTACAATGTGATATTTTAAAACTAATATATTTGCAGTATATAAATCACAAAAATTGTAAATAAAAAATCTTAATAAATGAAGTTACTTTGAAATTTAGATTTTAACCCTTTTGACACATGACAAATGTCAATTTTAAAATGTCAACACTTTTGAAGTTAATTTCATAACAATCATTTGTTTAAAAACATAACATTTTACAAATAATTTTCCAGTATTTAAAGTAAGTTTATTTAATTGTATTTATAAATAAACAAATCTCAAGTCTTTATTAATTAATTAATTTTATAAATACCGAAAGTTTTTTGAAATTGTACATTTGTCAATCATCATATGAAAAAGATACTATTCTGTTATTAATGGTTTTAATAGGCTCGCAGTGAACTTCAACTTTCAATTGACCCGTACAAATGTGACAATGCAAAATTAGTTCAGGAAAACAATCAGTTGCATGCAGAACTACTCGAAACAAAAGAAGCCTACAATAAACAAATAAATAATTTAAAAAAGCAGGTGAAAAAATTAGAAAGCTATAATGCGGATTTTCAGTTACGTTTGTCGAGAAATATTCAGAAAATAAAGGAAGTAGAAGCAGAGTCTGCAAAAAAGTCAAAAAGAATTCTTGAACTCCAAGGGAAATGTATCAAACCAACGATAAATAATGTATCTTTAGGTAAAAAGTTAAAATTTGATTGCAAAAAAATGTATTCAGCAAAATTAACAGTGTTATTATTGTTTTAACTGTAAATATAATTGCAGGAAAAAAGTCTAGAAAAGTTTTTCCAGTAAGAAAAACGATATTAGAATTTGAACCGCTACAGAACAATGCAATAATTGCAGCACCACTGCCAAGTGCCAGATTTACTGAGCCGCATGTCATAGATTTTGTTCAGATGGCCGATCAAAGAATGAATTGTTTAAACCAGGAGGTAAACAAACTAAAACATGAGTTATCATTGCAGATTGATACCATGAATACTCTTAACAATCAGGTAAAATTATTTTGTTTCTTTTGTTCTGAAATTGCATGTTCAACGGTTTTATTGAGTAAGTTAGAATTACTTTTATCAAATGAAATAACACTTGGCCATATTTTATAAAATAAATATGAACAAAAAAATAACATGAATTATAATTTTATAGTTGATTTTGAAAGAAAAGGAAATTTTAAGGCTGAGAAAAATGTTGGAAGGAGGTCGACCATACAATGCCCTTAATGTGGATTGTTACTGCAGAAAATCTGAAAAATTAAACGAACTTTGCGATATGTCGAATTGTGATGAAATTCAAATATTAAGACAAACTAAAATTGATTTGGAGTGTCAGTTGAAAGGTAATTTTTTGTCAAAAGAATTGTAAGAAAAAAAGTTTGTAATAATGAATATTAATTGATATAAAATGAAGTGGAATAAATATTAAAAAATAAAAATAATATAATTTTTCAGACGCTATTAATAAGCAACATGACGCTATGGCCCAAGCAGTCAAATTAGCAGAAAGGAACGAAGCTCTTGAAAAGGAATTGAAAGATTTGGACCATATTGCTTTAAAAGTTGAAGCTGATTGTAATTCAGTAGTGAAAGAAAAAGACAAAAAAATGCTAAAGTTACAGGTATAAAGAAAATGATTGAGAAAAATTAAAAATATTAAAATATTACATTTGATATTTGAGATTCGACATATTTTTGAAAAAAGTTTAAGTAAATAATTAATTTAATTATGTTTACAGGAAAAAATGGAACAAGCTAATACTCAAATTTACGTACTAGAAAACGAGTTAACGATTACACGTAGAGAATTTCAAGAATCACAAGCGGATTTGGAGTCATTAAAGTCAGAAAAACGCAGCATTCAACGTTGTTTAGAAACAACAATGGAAGAAAAGAAGCAAATGACCGATCGGATTAATGAATTATTATTACTGGGTATTTTTAATTTTGTGATGCCTAGAAACACTATTTAAATATTTATAATAGTACATTATTATTATTATTATTATTATTATTTTGTTTGTTTGTATAATAAGATATCAATTTTTTATTATAAAAAAAAAAAATTGCAGAACAAAGTAGAAAATGCGAAATTGAAAAATTGAAGAAAGAAAATGAATGTTGCAAAGAAAAATTTAAAGTTTCAGATAATAAAATTAAAGAAAACTGTAAAGAAGGTTCTAAATTTGTTAAAAAAAGGCCGAGTAAAGTTTTTTTAAAACAAAACATTGAAAAATTGATTTTAATAAAATAAATGAAAACATTGAATTGTAATTTAAATTTGTTATTAAATTTTCAGTTGCAAAAACACAACCGTGTCATCCGTCACCGAAATTAGGTGACAAAGGTTATTTGTCTTCTCAACCTTGCACCTCAAAAGGCAAACAGTGTATGGAAGATTGTCAGTTAATGAAGGTAAATTATATTAACAATTATCTTACATAACATATTTATCAAATTGAAAAATTAAGAAAATAGTATAAAAACAATTTTATTAGGATAAACTGCGATGCTGTGAAGTAGAACGAGATTTTTATAGAGAAGAGTATACGAAATTTAAAGAGCAATATACCAAAGATATGTGTAAAGATAATGTAAGTAATATTTTTATTCAATTTTCATCTTTGTTTTTGAATTAAAAAAATAAACTTTTAGATTATCGTACGAGACGACAGTCACGAATTAAGAAGACAGCTATTTTCGAAAGAACGTGAAATTTCGGAACTGTTACGTGAAAAGAAAGAACTGGTTCAAGAAAAAAAAAATTTAGAAACAAAATTCCAAACTTACAAACCAACTCAACGTTCTTCTTGTTCGGCTTGCAGTCCTTGTATTCCTTCATCTCACACGTGTGATGAAAATTCAGTTTCCTTAAAGGTATGCAATTTGTATGAAACTTTTTTAAATAAAATATTACTGGAGAAAAGAAATAACTCGAAACAATTAATATTACAAAAATTAGACATAAAATTATACTTTAATTTAAAATTAGATCAAATTAGAAAGAGCAGAACGGGCCAGGGACTTAGCAAAAGCTGACGTAGAACGTTTGATTGAAGAACGTGATGCTTTACGTGAGAGAATCAAGGTAACACGTTGTTGAAATATATTAATTTATAAAAAATATCATTTATTTTATGTAATATTCGCATGTGAAATTATAATAATAAGACAGAAAAGTGTTTTAGCGTATTGTCTGACTTATTTTTTTAAATAAAAATATATTTCATTTTCAATAAAGTGTTATTATTGAAAATTTTGTCATTAAAATGGGTATTATATTTGTTATTATTTAAAAAGCAGTGTGAAATAGAATTTTTCTTAAAAATAGAAAAATAATGTAACAAAATGAACTAAAATAAAAGTTAGATGTAAGAACATGATCAGAACATCGAAGTAATGCGTACTGAGTGTTCTTCGCGTAGATGACAACCGAGGCGCATCAATGCGAACAATGTCATCTTAAACAAAATATAATTGAAGTTGAAAAAGATTTGAAGAACATTAAATGCGAAAGGCAACAACTTCTGATTGTGCAGGGAACGCAACGTGCCACTGTGATTAGCTTAGAAAACCAGCTTGCAGACGCCAAGGATGAACTGCAGGAAAAAAGGAAAGAGCTTATGGATCTGAGAACTCAATTTTCACAACTCAGGTAGCTCTAAAGTTTTTTTATATTCATTATTTGACAGTAGATAAAAAAAAAGAAGAAAAAATTACAATTTATTCAAAAAAATACAAATATCAAATAAATTTTTATTTCAGATCCAAGCACGATCATGCAGATCACACAGTTTTTGATCTGCAGGGCCAGCTGTCACATGTTCAATCTGAGCTAAGTAGAGCACTGGATCACAACAAAAATTTGGAGCAGCAGCATTTGCAACTTGACTGTCAGACAAAAGAGCTGAAGCAGGAAATTAACACTCTTCGTTGCAATGTGACACACTTAAGCCGCGAAAAAGAGCAGCTGGTGGTAAGTTTTATATTGATAATTTTTTTTATTATTAAAGTCAACTTTATGTAAGAAAAATAAGTAATACAAATTTAATATTTTTAGATGGAGTATGAAAACAAAGTGGACAAGGTTCTGTCTTTGGAAAAAGAATTAATGTCGAAACAACAACAGATTTTAGATTTTGAACAGACTTGTCAGCAACTGGAACGCCAGAACCAGTAAGTTATTGACAATTTTAGTTCATTTAATTAGTATACAAGCTTGTAATTTATTTTACTATATAATTTCATTTAGTTTAGAAAAAGGTAAGTTCAATTATTATTTTTAAATATATCTTTCTAATAAGATAAATTTATTTATCTTTCTCAAAAATCCAGATTCGCTAAAATAAAAAGAAATCAGACTGTTATTATCATTAATATTTATGGTCACATAATACTTACATAACTTGCGTATACTTAAGTTTGGCACCGCAAAGATAAATGCTTATATACACTAGTTATAAATAGCCTTACTCTTCTAAATTATGTACAAAGTTTGTATATAGCGAAAAATATTATCTTAATCAAAAGTCTCACGCACTTTTAAAATGCACACCCCAACGAAATTGAATTCTTACAAACTTCGTCTTCTATTCTAAACTACAACATCACAGTCTTCAAAAAGGCATGCTCCGGAATTTGGCATTTAGAAACTTGGCAATGCCAACCGAGGGCGGCTGGCATCCGTCTGAGAACACAAAGTTACTGCTGTCCAAATCCTGTCTCACCCTTTTGTACCCGGGTCTGCAGACACAATGTGTTTTCAATTTGACATCACTCTGACGCCAATTGCGACCGACTCGTGGCTCCCTCTGGGCGACCAGCCACTCGCCCTTAGCACAAGGACCCTGGGTGTAAAGTTTGTGGCAGGTCTGGTTGACAAAGACCGAACCAGGAACGTCCTCGCACATGAGCTGGTTGGTGTCCTCGTAGCACATGTCGTCAGACTTGAGCTCGCTGGGACAGCCGCACGCACCGTTGTAGCTAATTCCATTCAACGAAGGTCTGGTGTTGTAATCATAATGTACCACCTGGCCTCCGGGACAGGGACCCTTGGAGCCAATTTTGTAACAAGTCTGCTCGTTGGGAAAGTAGAGACGACCACGTTTGCAGGGCACGGGCACGCAGCTACTCGAGTTCACCAGCATGTCGCCACTGTCGCAGGGACCTCTGGTATACAGACGGTAACAAATGCCATCTTTGTAGAGAACGTAGTCGGGTTTGCAGGTGCACTTTGCATGGAGGTCTTTTGAGGAATTCGAGAGTAGAAAGAGGTGACCGGCCGGGCAGGGTCCAATTCCACCTGAAAGCCAGGCAAAATCTCTGATTATTATCATTCTATTGTTTAAAATAGTTTTCTGTAATAGATAAATAAAGATTTTAATTTACTGTTTTTATACCTATTGGATAACAGGTCTTAGTGGCGTTATGATACTGAGCCAGTTCCGGGTGACATCCGCAGCTGCCTCCAGGCAAAAAAAGGTCGCCACTTTCGCTGCAGGGGCCACTTGTGTAGTGCTCGTAGCAGCCTTTGCTGTTGCCATTCGGCCAGTAATATGCTGCCAGTTCTCCTACTGAAGAGCAAGAACAGACAGCGAGACCGTCTTCAGTTGATGTTATCAGTTCGCCTTTGGGGCAAGGTCCTCTGCTTAGTTTTTTGTAACACTTGCTATCTCGCGGCCAGAAGATGTCGCTTGTTTCTGCGCAGGGCTTGGGATCGCGACAGACACCCCATCTTTGTTTGGATCTAAGTTCAATAGAATTTTAATTAATATGCAACAAGAATCTTTATTTATTGATTTCTACCTGGATTTGCTAGGATTCTCTGGCACTGGGGCAAAATATTGTCCCTTGGGACAAGAGGCCTTAGTGTAAATTTGATGGCACAGGGCATCTCTTGGAGACTGCGCAGTCCCGGGTGGACACTTGCACTGAGGAATAGTTTCACCTTCCGCTGGAGGAGTGAGCTCCATTGTTTCCGGACAGGGTGCACCTATCTGCAAAAAGCATCAATTTCCAATTCATGATTAATTCATATATTTGACCTTCTCGATTGTTTGTAAAATTGTGTCAACTCACCTGATAAATTTTGTAACACTTGCCATCTCCGGGCCAGTAGAGCAGTTGCCAGCCACGTGGTTGCTTGGCGCAGGGATTTTTCGTGGGGTCCGCCCATGGTGGGGGAACTATCGCCGATTCCGCAAGAACTGCTAAAATTATTAGCCAGACGAACGAGTCTACTGCTTTCATTTCCCTAAATATAAAGGTGCATTCAAATTTTAATAATAAATAATATATTAAGAATATATATTCGCCGAATGAAAGTGTTTATACGTTTTTAACAAATTTATCACCAAAGTTGATTTCACCAATCAACTTCTTATTCCAAAATCAAAGCCAATTCTTCATCTTCATTTCTGCAGACCTTCGTAGAAAGTCAATATACTATGACGAAGAACAAAAAATTTGTTTAGATTATGATTGATTAATGTGAAAAAATTTATAATTTATTGAAAGACTTGACTAGAAAGGCAGCCAGACGTTATCGGCTGACTGTAATTATTTATCTTAACTGATGAAACGTTAATTAAAGCTTTGCTGCATCGTTTAGAAACTGAGTTAAATAAAGTGCACAATGCGTGCCCCTATTTTTTTTTCTTATTCAAATCACCAATCGAAAGCGGCTAATTTGTCAGTCTATTTATATAATACGAGCGTAAAATTAAAGGCCATTAAAGTCACGCCGTTAAAGACGCTTCTCATAACTGCAGCTTGACGCCATCCGGTCGAATGCAAAATACAAAATGACCACACTTTCACTGTTTCGCTATGGCAATGGCATTGTCCCTGGTAAGACGACAATGACGACACGCATACGAATTCTGCAAACGATAAACTTTTATTCACGAACCAGTGACCACGCAGATTGTCTGATTCTATTGTCCGAAAAAAAGGATAACAGATAAGAAACTTTTTGGACCTTCGCGAGGAAATAAATCAACTTTTGATGAGAGAAAGGGAAATTGGATTTTATCGATGTTTAATTTTGCTGATAAGAAAAATTTCATTAACTAGTTTTACTATATACTGATAGAACCTCTCTCTCTCTCTCTCTCTCTCTCTTGGTATTTAATGTTAATGTCCTAGAGAAATTTGCGAAATTGTATTATTTCTTTCAGAAATTCTAGATGTAAAAGTTTCAAACATTTTAATATATTATATAAATAAGATTTTTATGGTACTAAGATAACACTGAAACTTTAGTGTTTTCTATTAATTACTGACAAGACAAATAGTTTATCTTGAGCTTGTTATCTATGTATTTAAAAAAGCGAGATTTACTGGTGCATAAAGTTGAATAACTCTTCAATTTTAGATATAACTTTTTACATTTGATAAGTCATCCTGATACAGGCCAGACTTATAATACGAAGGTCGTGTCAGTGAAAGTGTATTTTTGAGCGCGATCTTCGTCTTATAGAATCGTACGGGGAACATTAATAAAATAGATTTTGACAGTGTGTTACATAAATATTACAATTTGTGTATGATTAAAAAAAGTAACACTTTTTTATAAGAAAAAAAGATTATTATAAACTAATTTTAAAAATCTAATTAATTATAAGGCAAAATTATATTTTCGAAAACAAAATGAATAGCTTTCTACATATACTTAACTCAAAAAAACACCAACAATTTTATTTCATACTAGACTTATATTATGAATTGACAATGAATGCATTTTTATTGTTTTAATAGACTTTGAATATTAAAAATAAAATTGATTTTTTCTGAAAAATTAGTCAGAAAATCTAAAATTAGACTGAAGTAATTTAGCACAAAAAAAATTCAATTACGCAATCGTTTTAATTACCGCGTTAAAACAAACAGAGAAGGGTTATTACAACAGGATCTTCGCGCTCCCACATTATTTTGACAGCAAATCGCGCGCATTAAAATGCACTCAATTCGCACGCTCGTGTTTTTCGCAAGCAACACGTGATTGTTCTTTTCTTTAGGGAATTCAAATTTAATTTGGCTAATAAAACTCACCTTTGTTCCTCTTTTTATTAACCTAATTTATGAAATCAGCCTTTTGCAATGTTTTTCAGTCAACTTATTTACATTTTATTAAGAAATAATGTTAATTATAATATTACATCTAATTAAAATTTTTCATGTCATATAACAAATGTCAAATCTGTTCGACTTTTTGTTTGTTTTTTCTTTTCTTTGCAGTAAATTTCACGTTACATTTTTTGTGACACTTTTCGGTTAACTGTAAACATTGCTTTAAATTTTAGTTAATTGTTTTTAAATTAAAATTATTTGAAATTAACAAGAAATGCAAAATTCATGTGCAAGAAATTTGATCGAAAACATGGATACAAGATCCCGCTGTTCAAATACCTGCGGTGAGGATAAGCGATTTAGGTACAAAGTTTAACTATTTTATACAAAATTGTTCACATTTTTTGTAACTTGTTGTGCTCATTTAAAATAATGTATATTTAAAGAAGATAATTGACATTTGTTTAACTGTCGATTCATGTTAATTTATACAATATAATATTCAAACGAGAAAAAGTTTTGCTGTTTTTTTTTAAATTTAAATACAGAAACCTTATCAGGTTTAATAATATTAAATGATGTTTATTAAGATGCTAGAAACATCTTATATGAGGGTTATGTAACAAAATGAATAAATATATTTCGAAAGGTTACATTACGCGTGATCAATTGAAAATAAATACTTATGAAGAAAGTTATTGTGAATTAATAATCTGTTGCAAAGTTACTGGCATTGAAAACAGAATTACGAAAAGATTTATAAATAGAAAAAAAATTATCGAATAATAATTCAAATAAATTTTAGAAAACTTAATTTTCAAGATAAATTTTTTTTAATTGAACATGAACAATTTTGTAATTACATAGTTGGATATGTTTTATTATCCTTTTTTTATTTAAAAATGTTATTTGAAAAAAATTACATAAGTTTTATTTAGTTCATTCTTACGTAGAACCTGGAAGTTTTGCCACAAAACATTTTGTTTGAAATTAAGTCATCAGTTTTTCACCTCACACGCCTCGCTGCACAATATGTATTTGAAATTTGTTTCGATCATATTTACCACGCGTAATCCATAAAATGGATTTTGATTATCTAATACTTCGTTTTATACTTTTCACCGAGAAAGTTTTCTCATGAAAATATTATATTTATTTGCCTTATCTCAAACATCAATTTTCCAATTCCAAAAGCTGTCATCTGTAATTTACAATTAAATATATCCAGCGGGAATTAGAAATCAAAATTTTTGTTGTCTCGCAAAAGTTAATCGGCACTTTATAATATTACTTAATGTGCGGTGTGTTTATGAACATCAAAACGTGTCATAACTTTTTTTTAAATGAAAGAAAAACTTAAAAGGTCAACCTTTCGGCAGAAACAAAAAATCGAAGTGGAATTTATTTAAATTTCACTGAGCGTATCATTTTATTATTTAAAATAACTTCATTATTTTCAATTTATAAAATTTGTTTTATTTAATTCATTTTATAAATTAAATGTATAAATAACTTATTTTATACATTAATATTGATAATAATTTAACATATAAATAAAATACCATTTACTTTTTTTTTTTTTCTAAAATTAATATTATTCTATACAATTGTAATAATAAAATATACACTTACGATCATTAATGAAAAAATCCTAATCCAAATGCGTGCCTCAGTATTTGAACTTGATTACACCATTATAAAAAAAGAACTCTCAACAGAACGCAAGTGAATTACATTTCCGAGAGCGAAATTAAGCCTCCGATTGGTTCGAGTCGCGCGCAAAGACTGGCTGGATTTCAGATCTGACCTCTCGTCTTGTATACATTACCTCTACTTTTGTTACCTAACGCTCTGTGTATTCAAAAATAATCTGAAAACGCCGGTTCAGTTTCATCCGCTTTTTCGGAACTGCAGAGGTCAATAAGAGTTAATTAAAAAAATGCTATACTGACTCGACCGAAAAAAAATTAATGTCACAAAGTTGCATCTTAATTTCATGTTCAAATTGAAACTCAGTTTCAACTCCAAAACGAGTATCCAGATTGAAATTCTGTCTTGCAAAATACATGAAAAAAAGTAGATTAATGTTTATTTGTTTAAACTTAATTTTTGAAATGATTAGTTTTAATTAGAAAAGAATAATATATATTTTAGATATTTAAATGTTCAAAATGTGTCATTTTCGTGAAAGTTCACCTTTCCCAAAAAATGTAGAAAGGGAAAACAAAAAAAAGTGATTCGCATTATTTGAGTCAGTCAGTTTCACTGTCGTGAGCTTGATTTAGAAAGCCAAATGCTACAAACGCTGAATTATCAAATGAACACACATTGAAAATATGAAATTAACCGACGAACTCGCATAAAGCTGTCAGGAAGTAATTGTGAACAGCAAATTCTTCGACACGTTGGTGTCACGCAACATTTTTACAACTAGTAACAATATTAGATTCCTTGCTTGTAAACTCTCATAAAATGTTAATGACCAAATCATTAGCCAATTTCAATTCGCCCGAGTGTTTTCCATACATGAATGACAAATTAGAGTATAAATGTCTTAGAAAGTTTGAAACAGAATTTTTTGTTACGATTCAATTTTAATGACAGCTAGAATTGAAATGATTTTTTGCTTTAGCATAAAGAAACAGGTGTAATGTTTTTGGCTGGAGAAAATTTAATAGTCTGGAGTAATTGTGAAATATAATAATAATTTTACTACTCACACTTTGTTGGGTGATGAATTCACCTACAAATTTGCAATTCAAAGTTTGTAAAAAGAAAGAACAGTGTGTTACTTGGAAAATCAATTGAAATTATTTGTCGTTACTTTTTTTGAATAAATTTACTTTTTAATTTTATATTAAAAATTTGATTTACAATTGAGGTTGTGAAGTATTTATTCAAATACAAATTGTTTCATTCGAAAATAATGTTAAACAATTATCTTGTCAAAGATTATAAATTTACAATAAGAAAATTTAAATATTGTTAAGAATATTTAAAATTGGCATTTATTAATTTTAAGTGAAATTATAGTGACCTACAGCTTTTTTTTATTTTCATGTTTAATATAAATGTAATGATTTGCTATTTTTCAGGTATCGTATTTAGCTCAAATAACATACCAATGTTATTTTAAATGATTCGTAATTATGATCAAGTATTATAATTATTTCTGTTACTAAATAATTTACATTTTTTGTTTATTGATATTTTATGTGAAAAATGATACTTACATTTTCAATAGGAAATTAAATTACGGTTTTACCAAAGCTGTATGCTTGACTTATTTCAATCTGTCATTTGGTTTTATTGTAATCGTATTAAAGCGTATAATATTATGAGCACAACACTATAAGAAAATCCCAAAGTGACGTCACTTATAGATCCGCATTGCTTTATGGGAACATTTTATTGATAATGTCAACAAGATTGTAAAAATTAAAACTTGTACATTTAAAAAAATTAATTTAAACAAATTAATTTACATTTCTTTTAATTGTATCTAAATGAAGAGATTAAAAGTTTAATTTGTATTTATCAAGTGACATTTCAATTAAAAAAGCAGATGATTAACGGTACCCCAAAGTTAAAAAAAAGTCCAAGGGCCGATGCACTCTTTCGCCATTCAAATCTGATTATATTTTTAATTTAACAGCTTGCTTTTTACAGTTAAGTCTTTTTGTGTACTTTGCAGTGACTATTACAACGAAAAAAATAAAAAATTCACGCATTACGGTAAATTGTATAATGTGGAATTCCTCTGATGTAACCCAGACCTTACAATGAGAAGATAAATGTCAAATGAACCAACCTTTCTTATTCTCATTGTAAAGTTCAAACTGACGTATTAGGATTTCCTGGTGAAATGGAAAATTTAGTATTAGTTGTAAAAAATTCAATTATTCTAACTGCATTGTATTTTTTATAACCCAAAATTATTATCAAATTTAAAATAATTTTGTAACAAAACAATAATAATATACACTTTATATTAATTAAACGATTCTAATTTATGTACATGAATATTATATAATTAATTTCAATTATTTTTAATAATATAAAGATGACTTTATTAACTATAAATATTTTTCTTTAATTATTGTTATTTATCTCACCCAGATGATTGTAACAATTTAAAATTACAATAATTTGTTATAACAACCGTCAATTTTTACATAAAAACCACAAAAGCATAAACTGACTGGTGATGAAATCGTAATTAAGTACGGGAGTTCTTTGTGATTATGAAGTTTCCAAGCAGGAAGACTAATTCAATCACAGATGTAACAACTTTCGTGCTCATCTTCTGCGAGTTCTCATACGTGTCGAGCATTGTCGTTTTTTGTGAAAGTATAAAATTGAACAGGAAGAAAAACGTCCGAATACGCGATTCAAATTTTTTTGTATGACCAACTTTATTTTAAAAAAGCAATTATTATCAAATCAATTACAGTAATACGGAATTCAGTTATATAAATTGGTTGTCTATGTATATATAAAATAATTTTCAATTGGAATTGAGAAATCAAGTGAAATAAGTTTGATTGATTTCACTGAATTAAGTAATTAGCAAAACATTGCCTAAGAAATTGTTCATCAATGTTTATTAAATTTATTTTATACATTTATATTACAAATATTTGAAACAAGTTGCAAATTGTTTTTATGTACAAAGTGTAACTAAAGAAAGTGATTCTTACTAAAAAGGCAAATTAATTTTTGATTGAATTCCAGGTTACGATTAAAGGCAAGACCCTGTCTGTCATCATAAACTGTATAATATTTGTTGCTAAACAACGTGTTTTATAAACAATGAATCAAATTGTAATTTGAGCCACGATCTAAGTAAATGCAGGTTTTCACTTTCATCGTTGAGACACGCATCTCGTTCCCTTTGGATGCTGAAAACGAGTGAAAGTAGTTAATCCGTTACGACGAGCAGACTTCGGGAGTCGAAGTTGATGTATCTTTTTTCGGTCATCATTATATTGTTATGTAACAAGGAGTGTAACCGACTTCTGACAGCAGAATTTCAATCATTATTGCTGTGCATTTTTAATTAACACCCAATTAAAACGTTAAATTTATTTGTTATAACAACAACAACAATGTCATTCAATAATTTTTTTCTATAAAACTAGACTTTTAATTAAATTAAACTAAACTGAAAGGAAAATAAATTTGTTAAATTTAAGAAAGTACCTTTGAAACAAAAAATGGAAAGAAAAACAAAGGTATTTTACGATACAGGTTGGATAATAAAAGTATTTTATTTGAGCTTTATGAATTATGATCAGCAACAAAATTTGCCGTGTCCTTGTCCTCTTTGCGAATCCTGCAATTACCAAACGCCATCGATAACCCAGTTAAATTTCTTTCTCGACAAAAACTGGTTTATGTAATTTTAATGCTACACAACGAAATTTGTGGTATTTAGTGTAAATTGCACTTTGAATGATGTAATGAAATTTGATCAGTCTGGTTACGTTAATTTATATAATAAATTTGTTTGGAATTAAGAAGATAATTCCAAGTTTGTGAAATTATCAAATTTAGAGTGAAATTATTTTATGATTTAATATAAATCAATCATTGACATAATTTTAATTTTATTGTTATTTGTAAAAATTAGT
>JABFPM010002403.1:0-16809 GCA_022817325.1 Idris sp. 1 HC-2018 | reverse complement strand
TTTTTTTTCAAATAAATAAAATTATACAATTTTAGGCAGAAAATTTTTATTATATATTTTTTCAGGTTATAAAAGTTAAATCTAACATGGCCCTGGTCAAGTAACTATTTTGTCGCCGTAATTAAATTTCTGATCAGGGCCATAACAATACCCGCCGTCACGCTCTGTATTGGTACCTGATTAGAAAATCTTTTAAGGGCCTGATAAGAATGCCTTGTTCTAGATAAGTTTGCTAGCACTTAATAAAATGAGTTCAGGGCCTGAAATGGCTTTGATCAGACAGCCAAACAGTCAGGCTTCCATTTTCTATCCTGATCAGGGACACATTTTTGCCATGGCCAGCCCTGTTACATGTCTACTAGAGAATTTAAATAATTACTGGTGCCAATTGAAAACATACGAAAATGAATCGGGTAAGTAATTTTTAATATTTTCTTTACACGTGCGGTAGAAATGACTTTTTGGCTCATTATTTACGGTGAGGAAAAGGAAAAGTGACATTTAACCCTAATTATGTCAAATTGTAAGAAAAAATATCATACTTTACTGGTGAACGAAATGGGCGATTATATACTCGCTTTATTCGTTGGGTCATACCACACTCGTGAACGAAACGCCCATTTCGTTCACAAGTAAAGTAATATACTATTATCTCAAACTGAAAATAATGTCTTTAAGAATCATGCAAGAAAAGAAATTGTTTCATTAGTGTTAAATGTAATTTTCATGAGGTTTTAATTAAAATATAAATATCTTGGATATTTTAAACAAATTCAAGTACAAAACTTACCTAACCTAATCAAGTCGAACTGTATTTTTGAAGTACGAAAGTAGAATTTTCAAGCTCAACTTCAAAATAGCAGTAAATTTACTTGCAACTAGAATCAAGTAAATTTACTGCATTTTTGCAGTTTTTATTTACAGTTTATTTTTATTCTTACAATTTTATTGTATTTTAAATTCTACTCTTAACTCGTATTGTTAACTGTTTTTTATTGTCTAAGGTTACTTCATTTTGAAATGTATCAAGATATCTGAACTAGTGCTCCCTCATTTTCTCATCAAGCTATTCAAAGAGAGAGGTAGTTGGTTTCTAATAGATCTATCGTGTTTAGATAACATTTAAATTTCATTTGAAGTCTATCTTCAACAGAGGTGCATATTGAATCTTGTTGTTCTGATGATCATAGAATACTATAAATGAAAACAAATTTTAGCGAGTTTTTAAAATCCTTCTATTGTAATCAAAATGAAATAATAAATTAAAAATAATAAATATAAACAAAAAGATAATGATTAAGAATTTTTAAATATTTTTGCTTCATTTTCTATCAATAGATTATCGATTTTGTATCGAAAAAACACTTTAATGGTTAAACTTTCTACTCTATTAATTCTGAAATATAAGAAACGCAAGTTCATGTTATTCAAATTTTACGTCTTTTATTTAAATGTTGTTTTGTCTCGAGTGATGGTTTGCAGTTGCCAAATTTGAACTTGCTGACCGATCGTGCATTTAATGGGGACCATCCTAAATTTCGGAGGCATTTCACGGATTAATGGCGGATGAGTTATTCATGACATTTTCCCACGTTCTAGGGGTGTAATCTCATTCTATATTCCGCGATTAAACTTCGACGTCGTCGATGGACGATTTTACGGGTTACAAAATTGCGATCTATTGGCTGATTTTCCTTGGGTTAAATGTAGCAACCGGAAATTATTCGGCGCTTTTTTACGAGCTCGGAATCTTGAGTCGCTATTCTAAGGGAAATGGGCCGCTTACGATTATACAAATGGATAGAATGAATTTTTCGAAAGCACTGTGTTGCTGTAATGAAAAACATTTTCTCTCTTTTTAACAAGAAGAAAGAGAAATTTTGTTTACTTCGTAAAACTTGCAGTTAGTAGAAAATTACATTAATTGTTAAAGAAAGCAAAAGTCATAAAAAAAAGCTCTACATTCAGCCTTAGAAAACGTATATACAAACAAACGTTTATAAAACGAGGTGAAAATTTATGAATCGAACATTGTTTGGCGAAGCTCGGAAATTAGAAAAAGCCGTTTCAATGAAATTTAGTTGTCGCATAAGTTGAACGAAAAAGTTTGCGCAACTTGTTAATCCGGCTCATAATCTTGTGTTATTTGTACTGTTTCGGGTCATTACTTTTCTTAACATTTTTTAGCAAGGCAAAAACGCTTTTCCAATACCGAAAAGTAACAATGACTGTCTGCACTTTTTTTTGTTTTTTTTACGAGATAACACCGGTTTGTGTGTAAGCTCTAACACCAAATTATTAACATTTCTTTTGCAGTGCACGTATTCCCAGCAAAATAGAAATATAAATGAATTCCAACAGTTCGACGACACTAAACTCGAATAGCACTATTCGGAGTGCTTTAGAAAAGTTCACAATGTTGGCATTACAGCAACAAAAGTGCTTGTAATTGTTCAGTTTCGAGCTTGCGATTGTTGAAAAAAATTATCAAACTTCTCGTTTTTTTACTTGTTACTTACTTTTTTGCAAGTTATGACGTTGAAATTCAATGACGAAAAGTTTTTTCACAAAACAAGATGCATTCACAAAGTTCACTGCTGACTTTTGACGAAAACATTTATGCGCTTTATGATTTATTTTCATGTGCAAAATTTTTATCAAAGAAGCACCACTTTTGTTCTGGCAGCAAAAATCAGTTTCAACATTTTTTCTGAAGACTATTGAAAATTAAAATTCAAACAGTTATCGACAAAACTAATTATTGTAATGATTCTGATTAAATAAGATAAGAAACATTTTAATACAAGAAACAAAATCGATAATCTAAGTCTGTTAAAACTGAGTCTGTTATAATTCATTAATTTTACAATTAAAACAAAGAGAACTGACGTTTATTTACACGATAATAATAAATAATTAAAATTAATTAAAGCACAGAATTTATTAACGTTAGTGAGTTATTAATTAAAAGTAATTTTTGTTAACAATACAAAATCTAAAAAACTAGAAATAAAGCTGCGAGTTGAAAGAAAAATATCAAAGTGAAACTACTTAAAGTAAAATTATAAGAGTCTCGGAATAATAATAAAAAAGTTGAAAAAATCATAATACAAAATTTAATTCCGAGAGAAAAATGAATTTTTCACTCGTTGTATATTTTGACTAAAGTTGCTATATTAGAAGGGGATACCGTTGATAACAGAGTTACTTGTTTTTATCTTTGCGCGCAACTTTATTCTTAACTTCAACTTCCGCAGAGAAGGTTCGTTACATTAGAGCTGATGTATCAAATTTTGTGTCAAAAGTTGTTTGATACTGCTGTGGTCGTGATACGCTTTCGTTAAAAAATTAAGTAGTACGAAAAGTTGATGCAACGATCCATTCAGGTCTTTCCGAATCAAATCTTTCTCTTTGATTGTTTTTATTTACTTTCTACTACGAATTAAGAGATGAAGAAGAAAAAAAAACAGAAACAATAATCGATAATCGACAAACTTTTGCAGACATTAAATAAATATATATTTACAAAGTGCATATTTAATTTCACGTCTCTGACAGGCTTCTGGATTATTCAAATCGTGAAACTTGGTACAATAAACTTAGGAAATGCACAAGGTGACAAGCAGCTTGTCTCGTGAGAAACGATCGAAACGTCAAAGATTATATGGATTCCGAAGAACTTGACACCGTCAGCAAATACTGAAATTATTTTTCTTTCGAGTAAAAAAAACGGCATTTCAAGCAACAATTTAAACAAAATGTTCAAGTTTCAAGTAGTATAAATCAATATTTCAACCGAAAATAATTTTGTCAAGTGATTTAAACCGATATTTAGTCAGCAATTTCCATCTTTTAAGTAGTACAAATCAATATTTTTGTCGACAATATTATTTTTCAATTATTTTTAGCAGTATAAAACAGCATTTTGGTTTTTTTACGATAATTTCCATTCTTTTTTCAAAAGATATCTGTTCAAAAATAAATTGTTCTTCGTTGACTGAGTATAATATCACGTTTATCTTTTTGTCAACTTTGAAAACTGGAACACTCGCCCAGGGTGATATTTCGGAAATCGGATTTACGATAAATCGTATTCGATCCTTTCTTCCCTCATGCTTGAGACATGATGAAGAGTGACCATTTCTGCCGGCGGGTTGACGCCCCTCCATAGATTTATGTAACTTATTGTAAATTTACGAGTCGTTGTGTGTACCTTTTGCACAAATCCCTATTTCCAGTCGAGAGGGTCCATTTGCATCGCCCGGAATTTTTCGTGAACGGCGTGCAAATGGAATTACATTGTGATTTAAAAGTTTGCCTGTTAAGGTATTTTCACGCGAAAAGCCCTCTCTGTCAACAAACACGCAAATAAAATGGACATCTTGACTTACACGGAGTGCATTATTTTGCACCAAAAATAACAACATATATTTCACTTCAATTTTTCTTTATTTCTGTTTAGCAAACTTAAATGATTATCAATAATATGACTATAGTACAAATTTTTATTACGATTATGATTTTCCGAAAGTGAAAAAAATTCGTGTTATTGTGTTCTAGTTAATAGAATTATGAAATTTAATGTTATCTGACGTTGTGCAGGAATCGCGCACCAGCGAGCCGGAAAAAATGTGTGGAATTCCTCTTACGATATTATGAAATATACATATATTCTATTACAGAGTTCGCATCATCGAAATTCCGGTGAAATTGAAATGAAAAATGCTGAATTTGTCTTGCGTGAATTTTCGTATGCTCATCAAAAGGTTTAAACGTCAGCCGGAGACGGCTTGTGTGTAATATATAACTGTTTAGCAGAGACGCCGGTTGAATGTAACTTTGGATTTAATGGAAATTTTGCCCGTTGTTTTCGCGTGAATTGCTATTGAAAGGGGTGTTTTTTTGTTTCTTTTTTTTATCAAATAGATTGAAAAAAAAAGAAATAGTGCTGTTAGTAAAACTATTTTTACCGGTATTGCTGGTGTATTTTTGTCTATTTAAGTTTCGAATATAATCCATTTTGCCTGACACCTTCTTCAGGTTTTACAAATATTTTTTAATACCTTACGTACGTTTTTGTCAACCTCAAAAAAGTTCTTTGAACTTTTTTTCGTTTTATCTTGAAACAAAAGTATTTATTACAATAATACCAGGTAACTTCTCAATTTTAACTAATCGAATAATTTTTTGTGCTTCTGGACCTAAACAATCGAACTTCGAATTGTCTCAAAAAATCAGATTCCCTCACAATGCAGGTGTATTCATTTCATAAATACAGTTGACAATTATTGTGAGAAATAATGTGCAACTTTTAGGAAAATTAAATGCACATGTTAGCCGACAGGCACCAGCTTTCGACATTTTTGTCATGAAAATAATTTTAAAAAAAAAAATAAACATGTTATTATTAAAAAATATATATATGATAGCTAATATAGTATTTAATAATAAACATAAACGTTGGAAACATTGAAACAATCTGTATGTGTAGCTGTTAATTAAATATTTTTCAAATTAATTTTTCGATCTTTCGTCAGAGATTATCGGTTTTAACAAAAAAGAATAGATTTTTAGTTTTAATTAAAGTTTTAATGATAAAATTAACATGTAATTAAATTAAAATTAAATAAATGGATACAAACAATATATTTTATGCTAAAATACTCTTAAAATAATTATTATGTCTATTTTTAGAAGCTGTTGTCAGTAATTGGTGCCTGAGTTTCTGTACTAATAAATATTGATAAATTTATGATTTAGTCATTTTTAAATATACATTTTAATTATACAATATCGTTTGATAATAAAGTCTGGATCATTTTCATATATTTATATAGTTAAATACTGGATTGTCACAAATCATAAAGATTTTTAAAAACAATTTTTTTTTCTCAATTTGTCAATAATTGGTGCATTTACCTTATAAGTTTTGTTTAAATTAAGTGTATCAGTTTGTAAATTTAATGTATGATCAGTTGTTTTCATGTGTAACATTTCTGACAAGTTTAATATGAAAAAACTTCTCTCTTCGTTGAGGATATTCACCAGTATCAGCTACAAACGTTATCCGGGGAAAAAACTCACCTAAAACAAAAAAGAAAGAAAGCCATTATTAATTAACACATTTTTACTCTGTTTGAATGCAAATATCCTAAACTAATCAAAACTTTTCAGCAAATGATATGCGGGTAACGACTGCCATTGAACAGTTGAAGAATCGGCTCAAACAACATTGTAAGTGACTTTTTCTGAAAAAATGAGATAATCATAAGAATATTCTAAAAGCTATTCTCTTTCGTATACGACAAACATATTATGAAAAATTTTGAAATATTCTAGGGAAAAAATATTTTTGAAAGTTGCTTTCTTGCGTTGTATATGCTGAAAGATGGCGGAGCTCGCTAATGTGACAGTGACCGAAAATTTGATAAAAAAAATAAATCGCGGCAAAAAGCGTACGATAAACTTAAACAATTGGGCCTGTAACATCAGAAGAAAAACCCGAGCTATGGGAAAAGCCTACATTTCGTCAAGAAATAAGGAAATTATAAGCAATAACATCGCCAAAAGTGGTGCGTGGAACAACGTTACATATTCTGCAATAATTTTGTCAATGTTTTGATTCATGATTATTTTAATATACCTTTCAAAAAATATTCTTAACGTTTATCGTTTTGTGTTATGATGTCAATATCATTAAAAGTATAATGCTGTAATTTGAATAATAATATGACTTTTTTTTAATTTTTTCAAAACATTGATTGTTTTATTTATTTACAGGGCACTATATGTAACTGCAAAAATCAGTGTTTTGCCGCTAAATTGTCGAAAACGGAAAACAATGATTTATTTACAAAATTTAGAAAGTTGAATTATAATGAGCAAACGAATTAGTTGGCTGAAAATATGAGCTTATATAAGCCAAAGAAACGCAAAGTTGTTCAAGCTGTATCGCAACGACAATGTTCTATAACTTACTTTATTTCATTACCAAGAGTTTATTATTATTATTGTTATTATTTTTAATATAATACTTACTTTTAATATATTAACTTAAAATTTATATTTATATGCAATATTTGGTACTCAATTTATATCGATTCATTTTAGGTGAAAAAGTTAGAATTTGTAAAAAACCCTTATGTAATTTTTATCAAATCAGTCCACGAGGATGACAAATTCTCGCAAACAAAATCAAACTTGAGGACGAAATCAAAAATAAAAGAGGAACGCATAATAATAGACCCCATGCTATGTCTGAAGAAACGAAGGATATAATAAAACAACATACTTTATCATTTCCAAAACAGGAAAGCCATCATAATCGAAAGAAAACTGACAGTGAATACTTAGATGCCAGATTGAATTTAAATAAAATCTATAACTTATTTTTGGACAAATATTCAGATTTGCACGTTTCGTCAAAAGAAGAGACAAATATTGCGAAGGAAAACGAGAAACACCATTTACTCGCAGAAGAAGCTTATTCACAATTGAAACTAGACACTGATACAGCGAAAGTTAATTCTTATGTAGTTGTGTTATGCGTAGATCTTCAGCAAGTTTTGTATTGTCCAAATCTTACGTATTCTTCTGTTTTTTATTAGAGACAATATTTAAAATACAATTACACTGTTCACAACGTGGGATCGAACAATGCAACTATGTTGCTGTGGCATAAGATGTTAGGAAAAAGAGGGTCTGCAGAAACCGCGTCTTTCTTTTTTCGCTATATTACAGATAACTTCACGCCTTTGGTTGAGGGTCAAGAAAGGAAACTGATCGTATGGTCTGATCGATGTCGGTTAAAATAACAACTGGAAAATGATCACAATGTTCCACCTTCTTTTAACATCTAAGTATTTCACAGAAATCAATCAAAAGTTTTTGACGAGTGGTCATAGTTTTCTTCCTTGTGACCGAGACTTTGCCTTGATTAAAACAAAGAAGAGATCTGCTATCATTCACACTCTCAAAGATCTTATCCCATTGATCATTGAACCCAGACTAAATAATCCGTTTTCTGTGACATGTATGACACAAGAAGATTTTAAAGATTTTGGACCTGCCGAAGAAAGAATCAGAAGAGATCCTAATTTAAAAATGACCGAAATAAGATGGTTGCAATTAAGTATGGATGATCCAGCGATGATCAAAATAAGAACGGAACATAGCCCATCGGAACCTTGGATAACATATAGAATTCTAAAAACAGCAGCTCCACAAAGAACGCGGGTTTTAACCAACACAATTTCTAAAGTAAACATTGAACATTAAAAACCAATGTACAATGCTTTGTTGCCAATTACGTTAGAAAAGAAACAAAGTTTGTTAGAAATGTGCGATTATTTAACACAAGAAAAAAGACATTTGTACGAAATTTTACCGTTTAAAAATTAATTTTTTACTAAGTTAAAATTAAGTGTTATAAAACTCTGTGATATTAATTTAATGTTATGTAAATGTGCGATTATTTAATACTAGAAAACAAAATTTCGATAACAAATCGTTATAAATAAATCTACGAAACGTTTCGTTTATATATAGAATCGCATTTAAATATTTTCATTTTACTAGTTAAAATATTAAAAGATTTAAAATTAGTATTATGATCAGAAATATACTGGATTATTTAAATAATAAAGCGTGTCATTTTTTTATAATAATTCTCAAAATATTCATTTGCATCAGTTCTGTGGAACAACGTTGTAACTTCATTGAATATACAACGTTGTTCCATGGAAAATTATTATTTTTGTTTATAATTCAAAATGTTTACAACAAATATTGCATTTCATATCACTAATTCCTTATTTACATTAAAAACTGTTGGTTTTTGTTTATAAGTTACTGTTTTTAGATACAGGTGAGTAGATATGAGATTATGTCAATTTACTCGAAAACCAGAAAAAAGGCACTTCTAATTCTTAAAAAGAATTCCACTTTTTCAGCTCAAAGTTATTATTATTTGTTGAGTTAAAATACAGTAGATTACACAAAGTTAAAAAATTCGATACACTTTTTTTTGCAAACAACAAACTAGTTTATTTATTTGAAATATTAAAAAAAGAACTTTCAAAACAAAATAATTTAACTTGACATTAGTTAGCATTTTATTTTCTGCGCCAAAAAAAGTAAAATGTATAAATTCGCAAATAAAAACTTTTTTATGTCCGAAATTTATTAAAAAAGCATTGTCATGTTCATGCCTTGAAAATTGTATATTTAGTTTTAACAAATGTATTATTTACTTGAAACATTTAAAATGATTATTTGCAATTTGATAATAGCACAAGTTTGTTGTGATAAAACTACAAATTAAATATAATCAATTGATTCTGTTGTACATAACAAATTTCATTGGTTAATGTGAAATAATTTACAACTTGATATGATGTTTAAGTGAATCAACTTTAACATACATTTATTACAAATAATTTTGCAAACACATTTGATTGTTCAATGCAAATAAAACTGTAAAATAAAACTTTTAATTAATTACAAATTAACCAACCTTTTGTCATCAAGTATTACAAGTTTTTTATTAAATTTAACATTCAGAGATCAAAAATGAATTCACATTCGAAATATTAAGCATATCATTTGATTACAAAGTTTTTTGTCCTCCAAAACTCAAATAAAATTTTAACAAGGACGTCAAACAAAATTCTTTTGAATGAAAATTGATTTTGTCTCAACAACTCATACTTCTGAAAATTGTCTACTTAACTCTCAAGAGCTAATTGATTATCTCATATGTGAAAGAATTTTCACTGTAAATATTCTGCAATTATATAAAATATGCATACTCTTTTTTTATTACTGTGATTTCATTTATCTAAAAGAGTATGCTTCAATGTTCTTTATTTTATTTCATCAATTTTACAAGTTGAACATTCAATCATAAAATATTTGTAATTGTACAGTAATGATGAGCCGCAGAAAAAAAGAGTTGACAAAAAAGGTGCATTTATAGGTAACACACAATCAATTACGAAAAATTAACGAGCGGCATAACTTTTAATTTCACACGATGACGGAAATATTGTAGTGCGGTATATATGGACGATAATAGGATGGGACGCGTGCAATCAATCACTGTCATCAGCACACTTGGCTTCAGCTGCAACTTCACTAGCGTCGTAGTAACAGCAAAATTATTTCGATGGACAAAGTTCATACGGGGGTATCGACGCGGTCATAACCGCAACCACCTCATTTCTCATCAAAGAACTCTTGAAAGACGCGGCTTTATTTCCTCACGGCAGTGATTAAGTATTTTATCTTAAATTTACATCAATCACCGATTTTATTTTCTTCAAACAAACAAAAAAGAAATCTTTTTTTCTGCATCATCAATTTTTTTTCTCAGTATACACATCCCTTTTATTTATGATCAATAAATTTGTTGAAGAATCTACATGATGTAACAACAAAGAAGTCCTTTTATACGTTTTATATATCTCGAACAATGCATTTCTCCGCACCATTTTCCTATGTCATGAATAAATATTTGTTAAATTTTCATTGAATTTAAAATTGCAATTTGCGAAAGCATTAAGGTAAATATGCTTTTTTCAGTAAAAGAACACATACATACAATGAGCTTATACTTCTTTTTTTTCTTTCTCTCTGTTTATTTAACGAACGAACACGAACGAATTATAGTTTTTATTATTATATAATCAACTCAGAAATACGCTCTTGCGAGCACATTTCAACTCAAAAAGGTTTTAAAACTCATTATATATAATGCATAAGAATTAATTTTATTAATATTATATAAATTAAAATTATAAATGATTTATTTCGCTTAATAATTCCTACGAATCGTTGAACATTTTAATTAAAAGAAAAATAATAAAATACAATAAAGAACAAACAGAAATGAAATAATAATAATTTGATATATTCATTTGTTTGGATCAAATTTAAACGAATTATCTCATAGTTTTGGAAACTCTAATTTATTATTGAGTTTCATCATGCAATCTTTTGACTTTATAATAAATTAAGTTAAATTTATATTTAATTTTGTTAAATGAATAAACATTCAACTTTTACCATTTGAAGAAAATCATTGAAATAGTACAACATTTTTATACAGAAACTTTTGCAATAAAACAATTTACACATTTTAGCAAACCTAATAAACTCTGCGGATAAAAGTGTCTTTGAAATTGAGTCAAGTTGGCCAGTCAATATCAGCAACCACATCAATAATTTATTATCGATGATATTCTCTACGTGTGTGTGTACGATATACATGTATAGTGTGTTACTAAATATAGCTGTACATACATAACATACGCTGAAGCAGTGACTGCGTCGAAAACAGGGGTTAAACACAGTCAGCCTTATTCAATCATACGATTTGTACCTACGTAAACGCATATATTATCGTATCGAAGAGCCACGTGGATGATCACCAATATCGAGATAATTTATGGAATTTCACGCTACATAACTTTTTGCAATTAAAAATCAATTACAAATGAATGAAATGTAGCAATAATAAATATTAATTACGAAATAAAAATAAAACAGTCTAATAAAGATAAATTCTTATCTGATGAAAAATACATTAATTTGTCTGAGTTAACTTAACATTGTGTTTGGCAGGTAACACGTGTAATCTTGTTTAAGTTAAGACTAGTTCTTGTCACGTGATAAACTGGGGGTGGTAAAATGCTGAAAATTGATTATGAGTTACTTTTGAAAATAATCAGTAAATTGAAATATTAGTAAAAAAAGAGAAAATTTTACAGTGAATTAGATTAAAAATTGTGGTAAAAATGAATTTACATTCACTATAATTTCTGCAGAATAAATCGTCTAATTCTCGTATAACGAGCATGATTACATCGAAACTTGCAAGCTACAGTGAATCAATTGTGATCCAAATCTTAACTACATTTGATGCTCCCCTACCTCTAATTGTATCTAGTTCGTATAAGTTAAAATCTAATCAGCCATAACCAAACATCTTGTGCAGTTTATCTGATTGAAATATTTCTCGGCCTTAATTCTAGTCTGTTTTTCTTTCAAGATTTAGTCATTTATAACCAAATCTCAGGCTAACTTTTACAAATATAATTGCCCAAAAAATCGATCACAATTTAGAAAGTTTTTGATCAAGTTCTTGTAAAATCTAAAAAAATTGTTTTTTGAATGGAAAATTGATCAAAATTTAAAGTTCTGCTTGAATCAAATTTTCGATTCTTGATCAATTTTTTATCAGAATTTGAATTTTTCAGATTTGACAAAAACTTGGTTAATATTGAAGAATTTTTGTTGTCCTGGAAAATCTGAAAACTTTCTTAAATGAAAAAATAATACTTTTTTACAGGTTTAAAGAAAATGTGTTTGATTGAGCAACAAAAAAATATTGAATTGCTTTTGTGCAGGCCAGTTTTTCACTCGAATTCGTCAAGTGCGTGTTAAGAAATGTACGAACATATATATATAGGTAAATCGTGCATATGCGGGCGCACTTCAGCTTCTGCCCGAGCAAGTATATTTCTGTCTCTTTGACAGAGGCACGTTCGCGAGATAAAAGAGACTGTAAGGAGTTTCCTCAAGTATCAGCGTCGCGCACGATATTCTGCCGCAGATCTCTTTTCATTTTTGTTTGCATCTCGCTTTTTATTGCGTCTGTTTTTCTTTCTTTTCAGCTTGCTTTATTCTTTTCTTATTTTATTTTTTTTTCTTATCCCTTCGTTCTTTTCAACTTAAGACACGCATCTCTCGCACAAAAATACTGCGAACAGCAACTCAGTTTGAATAATAAAAGTTTCACAAAGCTGAGAATTTGATATATTATTTTATTCGAGATCTATATTAGTTTATTGCTGAAAGATTTATTAGCTTTTTGAAATGTTTTTTTTTTAATTTTCATGAAATTGGCTATAATCTTTTGTTTCAGTCATTACCAAAAAAAATAACTGACAACTTCATTAAATTTTATTGCGAACATCAAAATTGGAGTGTAAATAATAGCCAAATTTTTACATTATAAATAATAGAAAATAAATAAAATATTAAAAAATGGTAAAATACAACATAAATAAGCATTAGCTTAAATAAAAACATTTTTCTGGAAACATGGCCAGGAAGACGTATCTGATACAAGTATATTGGAACTATTTGACACAGTGCCAGCGGTGAAATAACTAGAACTTAATTTAGGTGTAATAACATTTGCAGCAAAAAACGTAAGTAAATTTAACAAAATTTAAATATGAAAAATAATTTTATACTTTAATATGTTACAGATACAAGCATTGCAACTTGAAATTAAAAAATCAATAAACAAATTAGCGAGAAAGAAGAACTTGAGTAAATCAGTTGTGGCTTGCATAGTTTTTACTATATAGTTCATTTTTGTCATTATTTTCTTACGTAAGCAAATTTTTGCTTAGCAACTTAAATATATTTTTAATTTAATTAAAATATATAGGTAGATATTGATGAAACAAACTATAAAACCCTGCATAAAAAACTAAAAGAAAAATTTTCTTGAAACTAATAGAAATTTTTTTTATAATGTATTATTATATCTTGAAAAGTGAAAATAAATAAATTTCTGTAAAAGTTTATTAGAAAATTAAATATTAAAAAATGGCAAATCAGTATAGATATTCTTTTATAATTTTATTAAGAATCTTACCATTGAAAGTTGAGAATAAATTTAGGTATTAAAATAGGGAAAAGACTTAACACCTTATCGCCTTATTCTGCTCAAAATTTAATTTCAGAAGAAAGATTTAAAGTGATCTTCAGTTGTATTTCTAGGTTAACAATTCGACATATGCATGCAATCAAATCAAGTCTCAAATACGCTAGTATATAATCACCACCACTTTGAAGCTATAAACAGACATCACGTCTCAACATTAATTTTCTTCAACTTTATAATTCGCACATATTTCGTCTACTAATCATATCTGCATTATTATAATGCAAACTTTGTTTTTCAAAATAAATGCATAGCTCGTGTTATATTTTATCCTTCACATCACTGTCATGAGTGCGAAATGTGTTTTAAATTTTAAATCGAATGTGACACATAACACGAGCGACATGTATGAATTAAATTATAAAAGAGACGAGTGCAACTTGTAAAGCGACATAACCGTATGCTTTTACGATTGACTTGGGCATTATTCAGTGTTACCTTGGCCACAAGTAACGCATTTCAAATGGAAGCCACAGTATCAATGATCGTTTACAACGACGCGCACTCCAATTGCAAGTCGATTATTCTGATATTCTCACTCACGACTTATCTTCCATCTGTATTCGCTAGCAAGTTATGCTATCAAACTCATCTACCTGGCCATTTTTTATCCACGAATATCGAATTTTCATCCATCGTTCAAATCATCGCCCATTTTCCGTCGGTGGATTTGCATTCTAAATATTCAGGCATCCAAATTTTAGCTGCTGACATTTTCTCTATGAGAATTTTATTTAATTGAAATCTTAATTTTTTTCTTTATTTAAAACTATCTTGCAAAGATATTAACAAAAAATAGCAATTACAATTTGACGGTATGATTGATAAGAAACTGAGGTTTTCAAAATTAAGGGCCAGAATTTAAATTTTACTGGAATCTCCAGTTGTGAAATTGGCTCTTGAATCAAACTTGAATTGTTTAAAATTAATTTTGTATATAAACTAATTTTGTCAATGATTATCATTTAAATAATTTTCAAATTTAATGAAAATGAATAATAATTATTTAGAACATTCGGACACGGTATTTTATTTAATTATAAGTTAATCAAAAACTGTTATGAATGAAGCAAACTTGAACAAAATTTGAATAGTTTAAAAATTAATTTTTAAGTCATTTTGACATCAAATTCAACAAACAAAAAACAATGAAAAATGTATAAAATTTAGTGAAAAAGGCCTTTTTAAATTGAACAAAAATTGTTAACAGTTAATTGACAGCTTTTGAAAATTTGGTTATAAAACCAAAATTTTAGACTTTTACATGCGAAATTTGAATCATGATCACTACCAAATCCCATGTTAAATCCCATTTAAACTTTAACCCCTTTGCGGCACGGGTTAATTCATCTGAAAAAATATGAAAAAAATTCACATTTGTTCATAAACATAAAAACTTTAAAGAGGTGCGAACAAAAAAAAATCGAATTGTTACAAAATAACGGATACCCTAATATATATGAATAATGAAAAACAATGATCGTAAGGTTAGGTTTTTAATAACAAATTTCTCATTTGTTCTGTTTAGAAAATAGGTATTTTAACTCAAAATCTTTGTCTATGCTGTAGAGACGTCCTGAATCTGCTTTCAAAGATCAAAGAGATCAAAATATGTAAAAAAGTCTATTCTATGTGATGTGTAATTATTGTAAAAAAAACTAAGAATTTCTAAAGAAAAGAAATATAAGAAAAAAGAGGGTAAAATAGGGAAGGAGTTGTCGTTTTCATATTTTCTATTTTTAAAAAAAAAAAGAAAAACATCTTTATCTCAAGATGAAAGTTTTTTATTATTCATATATATTAGGGTGTCCGTTATTTTGTGAAAGTTCGAATTTTTTTGTTCGCACCCCTTCAAAGTTTTTATGTTTATGAACAAAAATTGAACCCCGGAATCTTAAAGGACATTTGCGCTCGAAACTCCTTCTAGCGTTCGCGCAGATCGAAGGAATTTTCAGAAAAACAATTTTGTTTTAAATTAAAAAATAAAAAATACCGACGGGTGTAGAATAATATTTTAAATTTTTTTTATATTTGTCATTTTTGTGTAAGTATAATATTTATTGCTTTAAAAAAATACACTTTTTTCCATTGTCGAATTTTAATGTGTTTTTTATATTCAACTCGCATATCTCCGCTTAATCTTTATAAATAAATTTGAATTTTTTTTCCTAAGTAGTTTTAATGTTGCTAAAAATTGTAGGTGCTAAGCGATTTTTTAAATATGTAATCGAAAATAGGTAATAATTTTTAATGTCGGGCGTAAACTATTCGCGAGTCCATACTTTCAAACTGAAAAAGTATCGAGGGAATTATAAAATTGAAACTACTCAAAGCGACAAAGTTGTTAAGAAAGATTGAAAAAATTTTTTAGTGAAAATCGCATCTTGATTGATGCATTTGTTTAAAAGTTATGACAATTTTTTGGGATCGTAACGCCGCTCGACATAACCTCTACATGCGCGCACTCTCTGTAAAGTGACAAGTGCGAATTAATTTAAATTTCTTAATTAAACACATAAAGGTTCTCTATTTTTGTAATTTTGTTTATTAAAATTTGAAACAATAATTTTTAAGTCAAGCTTACATTATTATTTATTACTAAGTAATAAAATACCTTATATATTATAAGATCCTAAGAATAATTGTTATAAAATATTATTCTACACCTATTTAAAGATTAAATAGGATTTAACATAGGATTTGGTATTTTTTTAATATTGCGTTGCACTGACACTTTGTTTTATTTGGTTAAGTTATATTTATTTTGTTCAGTGAAAACAACGCCCAACGCCATCTAGCGGTAGTCTTTTAACTTCATTGACAATTTATTATTTAAATTAAGTCAGTTAAATAGAAGATTAGTTTGTAGTCAATGTATCAAATCTATCAAAAAATAAAACAAAAGCCATTTTGAACTCAATTATTTAGGGCACCTAAATAATAATTTGTAATAAATCTATTGAGGCTACGTGTTTACACACCTTTTGTTATTAACATCTTTGCTTTGGGCACCAAGGTAAAGTAATTGATATTTTTTGTAATAAATTATTAAATTTAGTCAACAAGCCTTT
>JABFPM010002402.1:0-16814 GCA_022817325.1 Idris sp. 1 HC-2018 | reverse complement strand
GTGGACCATTCTACGTAAAAACACATACGATATTGTCTTATCAACTATGTGTCCTTTTTACAACACTTATCTCAATCCGCAACGCCATCTTCAGTATCAATAATTCTTTTTGAATTCAAATGCCACGTGAAAAAAAGACACAGTTTTATACGCAGGACTTTGAAACGTCGACTTTTTTTTATTTTTAACAAATAAAAGATAAAATACAGTAAAACCTCTTTAAAATTAAGACCATTATACACACATTTTGTTGGTCCCATTAGAGTTTTTATTTTTTTCCCATTATAATCTGGTATTGCAATTTTTTACTTAAATTTTAACTGGAATAATACTTTTTCACACAAAAATTGTATTTGATTTTCGGTCTCCAGAAAAGTTTAGATTTCACTGTATGTAATATAAATTTATCATAATTTTTTTTATTTTGTACGACGTTTCAAATTCACATTGCGCACAATGGAAGAAAATTTTAAATACATATTAAAGGTAAGTAAAAAATGTTAATGGTTACAGACAAAAGAACGTAGTTTATTATTAACGCTTTTCTCCAAATATTAATCGTAAAAAAATTTGGTTTTAGGTACGAACGTAGCCGTCAACGACAACCCGCTACATTTAGAGGAACAACTTTTGCAACTACGAGGGCAGATAAATCTGCGCCGACCAAATATAATTAAAATACTTTTTCGCACGTAATTATTTAAGTCAGGCAAAAAATATAAATTAATCTTCGATAATACAGCTCTTAATCACGTTCTTATGTTAAGCTTGATAGTCTGGCAAACTCACTACATTGATCTTATATATATATATATATTTTAAAAAAGAAATTAAGGTACTCTGACAAAACGCTTATATTTATAAATAATAATATGTAAAGTACTTAATTAAGATAAATTTACTGCAAAATAGTTTTCTACGATCATAAATAACGTATGTTTTTTTTATTTAAAGTTTTTGAAAAAGATTCTTTTCTTTTAAAGATGAATGTAGCTAGTTTGTTCAAAGTTTGAAGTACAATAAATTATATCAAAAATCGATAGATACGGTGATTTTACATTCGCCTCTTAACTAAACAATTAATTTTGATCGTGCAACTATTTTTTTAAGTTGCAGATATTTACATTATTTGGTTAAATATACTGCTTTGTCTCTTATTACTCACAAGATATAATAAAGCATACGTGATCATTTACAGCAATGCATAAATGAATGGTTTTTTAAATCACTTTTTCAACTCACCAAACTAAACATATTAATTATAAAATCTGTTGCCTTTATATGAAAAAAACTAACTATGGTGACAAATGGTATACCACAATAGTAATAATTATATTGTAAAATAATTCTAGCTTTAGTTAAAAACACAGTTAAAAAACGATATTAATAATATGTATTATTATGTACGTGATAAGAATATGTTTATAAAAAAATAAGCATCAATTATTATCAGAGAAAAAATTGCAATCAGTCATTTTATATAGATTTTTGTGATGGTTAATGATGAACAATGGGGAAATCAAAAATAGTCATTCAAGTAACAAAAATCAAACTAACAGCACCTTCGTTTGGAGCAAGTAAAAAACGTGAAAATCTTCTTCTTTTTTTTAATTAGCTTCACATTTTTGCAGGTTTTTTTTTATACATTTAACGCTGTATTTACAGAAGAATTATATATATATAACAATATATATATATATATATTACGTATTCTTTTTTTATTATTCCAAAACTATTTTTCATACATAATTTCTGACGGTGTTTTTTTCTCTTGGTCAATGCAATTTTGTAACAAGGCAATATATCCATATTAAAGCAGTTTTAATGTCTACGATAATACCTTAATCATCTAATGATCAATTCTTTTGAAACTTAAATTTACATTCAAGATTTTATTTATGTACATACTTATATGAAAATAGTTGATACTTCATCACACAATTAGTTTAAGTTTATTATTATGTTAAATAAAAAGTTATTCGTATTTTAAGGATCTTATTTTGTATTTAAAATTGAATGAAATTGGATGAAATGTCCATACGTAAATTTCTATTAAAATCTGCTTTAAATATTCTAAATATAATTTATGTAACTTTATCATATTTTTTAACTGCACATCAACGATATGAATTGTTGAACTTGATGTATAGAAATATTTTATTCACAAATTTATATTTTAAATTGTTACATTAATTATACCCAGAATACAAGCATCTATTTTGTACTATTTATAATTAATAATAATTTTACAATTTTCACAGGTTTAATAATAAAAAAACGATATATAAATTAAGTTAACTGACAGAATTAATAGATAATTAAAATAATATTTAAAAATTAATTACAGTAATCATTGAAAAAGATTTATTCTACATAGAATATATATATATATATATATATGAATTTTTATTTATAATAAAATAACATCAAAAACTAAAAGAACTGAAACTAGTAATTTATTTATGTGAATATTATTTATAATACAAAATTAAATCACTAAAAAGTATTTTAATACATATTTTTATTTGTTCATCTTTTTTTTAAAGTTTAGTTTTAATTCGATTATAACTTTATTTTCATAAATAGTCTATAAACATATAACAGCTATAATATTTTATGTTAAGTAGATACATGCAGTTTTCTCTACTATGCAATATTTGATAATTTCGTTTATGTCTGCTCTCTACATAATCATTTTACAATTTTATTAAAAATCAATATTCACAGTTTAGTATCTTCTTTCATGCAATAATCTATGTATCAAAATGTAATTCCTAGATGATCATATAATTAATTATAATTTCGTATTTATAATAATTATAAATAATGTATACAAGTGCAAATACTTATGTACATTGAAAACTAACTCTTACGTATGGAACATTACATATATATAGTGTATCACAAGATTTAATTAAAAATGGTGTTTTTTCATCAGTCACAAGACTCATCAACTTAACTCAATTGTTATTATAAATGTTTTAAATATTTAATGATCTCTAAAAAAAGTAATGCCACTTTTATAAAATATAAGTTTAAATGATTTATTAAAAACAATTGATATCAACTATTTTAATATAATAATTATATACTATTATTGTGTTCGGAAAACATTATTTTGATTTCATCAATTCTTTTTACAGTCAATTTAAATGTCAAAATAATTTAT
Organism: Idris sp. 1 HC-2018; assembly: GCA_022817325.1. Taxonomy (NCBI): domain Eukaryota; kingdom Metazoa; phylum Arthropoda; class Insecta; order Hymenoptera; family Scelionidae; genus Idris; species Idris sp. 1 HC-2018. The sequence goes on along the minus strand of JABFPM010002402.1, from coordinate 13,645 downwards.
TCAAATTTTATTTTATCAAATTAAATTTTTTTAAAATAACATTAATTTAAAATTGGCTGAGAGATTCAGACATGAACTTTAATTTAAAAAAAGAATTTATTAAAATTTTTATATTCTGAAAAGTATACATATTTTATGTATTTTATAAAAATTTAATGATGCATATAAATTTGAGTTTTCGATTTTGCAGTCTGTTTCATATGTGAATTGTCAAATGAAATGAAGTGTCTATTGTAAAATGTCAACATTCAAATCGACCATAAAAACCGTATACTGATCACAATTTATCAAAATATCTTATCGCAAAATGTACTTAATCATATGATATTCAACATTAGTTGAATTTTGTCCTATGTTACTTTTGTATTGCATCAATGAGAAAAATAATAGTAATCTAATAAAGCTATTTATGTATAAAAATCGGTTAAAACGTATATAATATATTGAAGAAAACTGCAATTAAAAGAGATTTATGTAATAATTGTTATGGAAAACTTTGCGCACAGTACAACATTTAATAAATTATTATTTTTTCTTTTTGTTTTCCTCAATAATTTTAATCGCAAATAACTTAACCAGATAAAACCAATATTTTAAGCAGGATTAAAATTATATTTAATTATTTTAACTCAATTTAACGATTTTATATAAAAAAGTGAATGTATTTTAAAATCATTATTATTTAATTTCGAAATAATAGTACTGAACTTGAACTTCTTCTAGTACTGTACGCAAAATATCAAAGTTTGATGCGCTAATTTTAAAACTGTAAAATAAAAGGAGGAAAACAAAATCTAAAACAGTATTTATGTCCACATTTTCAAGACTCTTGGCTTGTCTTTTTTAATTATTTATATATGTATTACAATAAATAAATAAATATAAGGGTATTATTCTAATCATAACATATATGTGAAGTTGTGAAAGACAGAAATATTTGCGAGATAGCTCAATCAAAATTTATAATTGGAATAAAATATTTCAATTTTATATATTAAAGACAAACTCTTTTTCGTTAACTATGTTACTACAAAATATATATTATAAATAAATTAAATAATGTATAAAATTTTTTTATTACATTTACCAACACAACAATTGTGTTTCAAACAATTATTATTAATATTAAATTTTTGTTCGATTAAATCAGATCCACAGAATGTCTTTACATAAATGACTTTTATTCTTCACTTACACAAATTTAATAATCAATTTGATATCCTTTTCTTAAAAGAATAATCGAGGATTTTAAATACAAATTTACAACAAGAGATTAATAAATAAAGCATTTATTATTTATAATCCATAGTCATCTACAGCTTAACCTCATTGAAGAAAAAAAAACACACAAACATCAATCACCTAAATAACAAATTTTACAAGAATAATTACCATCAAAATTAAATCCAGTGCCTTTACAATGTTCTTTACTATTGTAATCACAATGAATAAAAGTTCAATCCTTCTAACAAAAGTTAATAAAACATTCCAAGAGTCCTGATAATAATCGGCCCGGACAGTGAAACATTAACCAACATAATAAAATATATATATATATCTATATGCAGAAAAAAGAGGGTGAGTAAACTTCTGAAGCAACATCTAACGAATTACTATCTATTATCCTTGTTGTTAATACAAAAAAAGCAAATCTAAAATCGAACCTCACTAGCAGTCGGAGCTTTTTGACTGCTCCTCACTAGCGCCACCTTCAGTAGTTGCCTCTCCCTCTTCGAGCCGCGGCCTCTTTGTCTCCTTCTTCTCGGGCTCGCTGCTTTTGCGTTTGTGCTGCGTCGAGCTCGAGTGTTTTCTCCTCTCTTTCGTTTTGTTCTTCGAGTCCCCATCGGAGCTAGACGATCCCGACGACGTCATCTTTCCTCCATCCTCCCTCTTGCTCTTGTCTCCCTCGTGGTACTTTCTGTGATGCTTTTTGTGCTCGTCCCTGCTTCTGTCTTTGTCTCTGTGCTCTCTGCGTTTTCTGTCTTTGTCATCGTCCTTGCGTGACCTCTGCGATATGCACGCCACCTTCGACTCTAGCGCCATCTTTGTTTCCGGAGTCGTCTTCGAGTCACAAGTGGACTTCAAGTCACAGCTGGTTTTCAAGTCACAAGTGGACTTCGAGTCACAGCTGGTTTTCAAGTCACAAGTGGACTTCGAGTCACAGCTGGTTTTCGAGTCACAAGTGGACTTCGAGTCACAGCTGGTTTTCGAGTCACAAGTGGACTTCGAGTCACAGCTAGTTTTCGAGTCACAAGTAGACTTTGAATCACAAGTGGTCTTGGATTCACAGGCAACTTTTGACTCTAGCGCCATCTTTGATTCGCAAGGAATTTTGGAATCAGCGGCGCCACTGTCGCTCGACGGCACCGACGACGTTGTTGGGGACAAAAGCACCAACGAATTTTCGTCCTTCCTTTTTTCCTTGGATTCATCCTCGGCCATTTCTACCAAGGCTTTCACCGCGTTGTCAGTGGCGCACTCGAGTTTTGTAAGAAACGCCTGCACAGCTGCGCTCTCCAGCACCCGAAAGCACTCCTCCATTTTGCCGAATTTCTTTGGATAAAGTTTCTGGGCCAAAGAAAAGCTCTCCTTTTTGATTCGCTCAAAAAAGTCCTTCGAAGCATGCGTCACAGCCTTGCGCAGAGAATTGCATACTTCAACGACGTCGGTTTTGGATTTGTAGATCGCTATCTCCAGGGCCTTGTCTACGACTTCGGTGGCGTACGCGCGACCCACATTCTGTAAGCAATGTTCAATTTTGTTTTTGCTGTGGCAAAAATATACGAGTTGAAAAAAAGTGTTTTATTAATAATTTATGGATAATAAATTATCTAGTAGGTACTGGTATAAAACATCACAATCAAAAATATCACAATTATAAAATATCAAATTAAAAATATCACAATTTATACAAAATAAATGAAATTTGTACTTTTTTACAAAGTGTTAATTTTTTACATTTACGATTCTAAAATTCATAGATTATTTTTCGATCCGTTTTCGTAGCTTGCCTTTGGCAAAAAACGGTGTTTCAAGTATTCAACTTTTGGTAAAGTAGTTTAGTTTATCGCAGGAAACTACGTTTTAGAATAAATATGCTTTGCTTAAACTATGTATTTTATTTAATTAAAATTCGACAAATTGATTTTTGATAAACTGTGACATTTTTATTGTCATATTTTTGATGTGGTATTTTATAACAAATATATTTAGTCGAAATTATAATGAAAAATAAATGTTGACGATTTTTAATAAATTATGAAAAAAAGGATTCATTTTTTCTATTAATGACAATTTTATTAACCTGTCGACTGGCGATCAGTTCTGCGTCAACAATTTTTGCGTCCTTTTTCTTTTTATCGTCATCGAGGTACCGCGAAGAAGATGATGACGAGCTCGAAGATTTCTTTCTGCGACTTTGATCGTCGTGCTTTCTGTGCGAGCTAGAGGTCTTCTTATCTGCGGGCTTTCCGTCTGGGGATTTTGTACTCGATGAGGAGGATTTTTTGTCCTCGTCTTTGCGTTCTTTTCGCTGGCTGCTGTCCTTTCGTTTGCCCTGGTGGAAGAGTTAACAGAATTTAATTTTTTATAACATAAAAAAAAGTAAATGTACAAAATAAATTAACTCTCTTCTTTAAATTTAAATTGAATTGATGAAATCTATTTCAGAAGAGATTCAATATAGAACCATTTTTGAATAATATGAGTTATTTTAGGTAAATACAAAAACATTGTATGTCTACATTAACACTAGAACTACCAGAAAATCTGTACTCCTAGAACTATCAAAGGGTCAAATTTGTTCTTTTTTCGTGTAATACGAAAATAATTTTGTAAAATGATTTGATTATATAATTACATAATAAACATTTTTAGAATGTAAACATATCATTACAATATCAAAAATATTTTTAAAAAACTGAATTATTCCGTTATATGTAGAACAAATTAAAAAAGCGAACAATTTTGTTATTTTAGTATTTTAAGGGGGCATGGATTTTCGCTCACTTTTAGTGTTTAAAAAATCATTCATTTATTGATAATTAAAGAATTTATTTAAAGTTCTGCTTAAGATCTTATAATAAAAGAGATACTTTTTAGAATGATTTTATAACAATTTATTTAATAAACAAAATGAACATAGACAGATTTGCCCCCTTGGTAAATAGAATTATACTTTTTAAACAAATTAATTTTCTCACTCTAAACTTTACAATAGGTACACCTCAAAAGAATAATTGTCATAATACTTCGAACAAAATCGTTACAAATTAAAACTTCAACAAGATTTTAATTTTGAAAAAAAGAAAAATGCGTAGTTCTAGTGTTAAATATATAGACAAAAAAAAAACTATGTAATAAGAAGCTTTTTAATTGTATAATCAGAATTTAACTTGAAATGATTATAATTAGAAATAAACTTGAAATTATACAAATAAAAGATATATCTATTAGCTAAATTAAAATTGTTCAAAAAATTCTATTGAGAAATCATAATTTATATCATCCCTACCTGATGGTCAGATTTCTTCAAATTTCCCTGATACTCCGCCGCCCGTTCCTTCGCCTTCTTCTCCTCCAAGCTATCAGCCGTGATTTTTTCATCAAACCTCTGTCGATCCGTATTTTCTTTCTGCTCGTCGGCAATGCTCGCAAAAGGTACCTTCTTTTCCTTATAATGATACTGCTGCTCATTGAGCGGTCGTGTGAGCTTCATACTCGAGTTGCACACATTGTCCGGGTAGTACTGTTTCAACCTCACGTGCCACGCGATACTCGACACCGCGGACACCGTGCGGAACTGGTGAATGATATTACGCGGCAAAAAGTAGATGTCGTTGTCGTACAGATTGATCCTCGCGTACTTGATCCCCTGGCGGCGCAACTGGTTGAGTTTGGCGTCTTCGATCCACTGCACGCACTGCGAAATAGGCGGTTCGTGCAGGTCCAGTTGTAGCTTCTCCACCAGCTCGGTGAAGTCGCCCGCATAGAAAGCCACAACGTCCTTGGTGATGCGGTTGTGCTGGCAGGTAGTGCCGCCGTGGATGGCCTTAAGCACGCCCACGGCCGCGGTGGTCATACGGTCCAGGCCATGGCCGACGTGGTCCGCGTGGGCCCGCGTGCGGTCCTCGAACATGTACTCGCGGGCCTCACTCAGACGCGGCAGGTACTGCAGGTTTCGGAGCTCGTTGATGCCGGTGCGACGACGTTTGCAGGGACTCTTGTTCATGTCCGCAGTAGGCACCAGTTGCTCGCCGGGCCTGATCCACAGGATGGGACCATCGTTTGACTCCTGGGCGCTCTCCATTTTTACTGCTGATAATGGACCCCAGGGCATTGTCTGGCAAAAGTAATTTTAAAAATAAATAAAATGGTATCGAGTTACACAACAGTACATTTCAGTTTGTTTTTATATAAATACACAATTATTGTTATTAAAATCATAAATTTTCGTATATTATTTAAGATTATATGAAATTGTGTATCATTCAAAATTTAGTTTTCAATTTACAAATTAAGGAAGATACGTCAAAGACATATCAGAGCTATAAATTTTTGCACAAACAAATGGCTATATTTTCTCAAAGTTTAATTAATTTTATGAACACCGTTTCATAGAAAAACATTTTTAAAGTAACATTTTTTTAAGTTACACATGGTTTCTCATGACAACTTTGAAATCAATTTTCTTGAAAATGGTGCTGTGAAATTTAACCAAACTTCAAGAAAATTTGTCTAGGTATTTTGCAAAATATATTTCAATTTTTGTTACTATGGCATTTCTTTTCACTTCTTTGTGTATTTCTTCAGGAGAGAATTTCTTTGTGACGGAACTTCCTTAAGAAAGTTTGTTCATAATAGCCTAATTTTATTGTATTTTTTCTTTTCTCTTAGATATCCAAATTACAGAATGTTATGTTTAAAATTACCGCATTCAAAAAAGGGTTTTCCTCCAACCGTCTAAGAAGATCGGGAAAATAACCACCAACTTCCTCGTGAACCGTGCCGACAAGACTGATTTGATGCAGTGGTCCATATCTGACTGTGCCGTTGTTGTAAGTCTTACAGACTTGTTCTTTGTACTGAAGCATCGTTGTAGTTTCAATATCACTATTCCTACCGAGCACGCCATTTTTCACCGTCAACGACGGATAATTTTGTGCCATGTGGTCGAGTAAGTCCGGAAGATATGCCGCTGCATTGTGCACGATTCCCATTACGTGATGGGCATTTCCATTTTCATCCTCGCCAAATACAACCTGAAAAAATACACAAACAAATAATATACACCAAAAAATCTCCATTAATTACTTATTCCGTCAAAATAAAATTTTTACTTTAAAGTACTCCTGCACAAGTTCCTCCATCTGCTCGCTGTTCAGCACATCGATTTCGTCCTGAAACATGTGCACGACAGTGGCGCCGCCGTTGGGATACGTCTCTACATGTATAAAGTCCTTGTACTTAAGGCCCTGCAACGAAGCACACTTGTTCGACATTTTGTCCAACAGTTTGACATTTTTCGTTTGTAAATTAAGCCTCAGATTATCAATCGTTGTTTTGCTGTTGAGTGTCTTGTGGTGTGACGTCACCCGGTCCCGTCGGCACTGCACGCCAATGCTCGCGCGTTTTATTTTCCGTCGCTCGTAGCAGCGCGTGCAGTGACGTCTTTCGCTGTGCTCTTTGCGTCTGTCCTTGGAATTTGAGTCCCGCGAGTGACTCGACTTTTCACTCTTCACAGAACTCTTGTTGTCGTCCTTCGACTCGGACTTGGTTGTGTCCTCGCAAATCTCGGATTTTACTGTAACAGTTTCCTCAATAGGTTCTTTAGGTTCTTCCTTAATAGTTAAGACTTTTGCATCGGTTGGTGGTAGGTTTAAATGGTCTGCCGATGTTGTTGGTTGTGACAGAAAGTAAGAATTCGTGTCGGTGGGAACCGGGTTTTGAGGGTAAACCAGGTCAATGGACACTGACGGGTAATCAGGACTTTTTGGATTTGTCGGGCACTTGTCGTCGGCTTGGAGTGTTTCGGCTAGATGTGGCACCTCGTTGCAAATATTTCCGGGAGAATTTTCGGTCGAGCTGAGTAGGGGTGGTGGAACGAGGGTTTCTGAATGATTCATCTCTGATTGCTGAAAATAAAAATTTACATTTAAATATTTCAAAAATCATAATTAATTTTTTCAGCAATTTTATGTTGTATTTGAGTCGAAAGTTAATAAAAATTATAAGTTTAAACTTTATCTTAGAAAGAAACTTTTACTAAGATAAAAATGTATTTTTTCAACAGCAGAAATACATAATATTTTTTTATATAATTACTTAGAAATTATATATAAAAAAAATATATGTATATAAATACAATGTTAATCTTAATAAAAATATTTTTTTTTCTTTATATTTTATTTTAATTTAACATTATAAAAAGTAATTGTTTAATAATCATGTAAATAACAATATTTACCTGTACAGGATAATGGACTGTATCTTCAGCGGGCTGAGAAATTTCAGTATCCATCATGGTACATTGAATTTGATCTGAAAAATAAATTCAATTTAGAACAAAGTTATTTATAAAAATTAATATTAATTAAAAAATATAATTTACTTAAAAAAAAACAAAATATCACGAATTATGCTATACATAATAACAACATATTTCACCATCTCATCAAAATGTAGATAAATTAACAAAATTCAGTTCAATCTAATTACATAAAAAAAAACAAAATCTTGTTCATCTTTCAATACAAAACTCAAAGCTTCGAAAAGTTTCTCGAAAAATGTCACAACGTGTAAAAAGTCACGTCCGCCAAACAAACAATTCGTATTAAACAATTATAAAACAATGGAAAGAGTTTTTCTTTTCTTGGCCTGTGTGCAATCTCGAAACAATTGACAATCCGTCAAATTCATCACCCGTGACACCTGACCCCCAACACAAAACTTCTCCTCGTCAACAAACAATAATGACAAAAAAAAGATAAAACAAACAGAAAAAAAACATAAAAACCTGAATCTCACAAATTTTACTGTGACACTCGAGACAATTGCCGTGACCGCGGTCACCAAAGCAGAACGTGAAAAAAGTTGTTCGCGTCGCCCGTACCTGTGTGCTCGTGCGGTAGCTTCTGCTGTTCGCTGCTGCTGGCCGACATGCCCGAGTCGAACTGTTGCGCGTCGGCCATCAATCGGATGGGCTTCGGCAGCGTCGCGACAACGCCGTCGTCCTCGTCGTTGTCGTTTTCGAGCTGGCCGTGTCGTGCGCCTGCCGCGCCACACGCGTCCTCAGCCGCCTCGGCGAAATGTCGCGCGGACCTGTCGTCGTCGTCGTGTTCACCGGATTTCGCGCACAAAACCTTCGCTGATGTGAAATTTGCACTATTTACATTGCACCGCGAGTTTGACACAGCACTCAAAGCACTCTCGGATGCCATCTTGAATCTTACGCACGGTTTTCCAATCCTATTTGCGGGTTCGTAAAATAACAGTGTTTAAAGAGAAGGAGATAATAACCTTAAATTTTTTTCACATTTTGAATGCGTGGGAGACAAAAAAAGTTTATTTAAGTTTTTTAGAGGAGTTTTTAATTGTTAAATTGTAAGTGGAATTTTAAATTAAGAGGTTTTTGAAAAAAATAATGTTTTCTGTCCTTTTCTGAGATGACGTTTGAGAACGCAGGTAACGTAACTGTAATTTTGTATAGGTGTGGGTGAATGCAGTACTCATTTAAAATGTGAATGTTGTTGTAAGAAAACTGAAAAGTATTATTGAAGACAATGACACTGTGCTGATTGTTTGATAATAAAAAAATAACAACAAAAAAACGAGATTTTGAGGCATTTTATTATTTTTTTACAATTAATTTGAAAAAAATTGGTGTGTTAATTTGATAATTTTTTTAATTGTATTTTTTTTATTTATATAAATGTGTGATCTTTTTAATAAATCTTTTGAATTATTTGTAACTGATTTGTTTTTCTATATTTTGAATAAAGACTTGCTTACAATAGTTGTTTGCACTGAAGTCTGAAATTAATTGTCAAATGTGCATAATTTCAGAGTACAAAATTGGATTCTAAGTTTATCACGGATGACATGGAGATTAAGGTGTTTTAGTACCGTTTTTATCGGTATTTCTATTGTTTTACTGGTTCAATTTTTGTGATCAGATTCCAGCGAGTCTGCAAAAATGTCGAAATTAATTGGATTAAATTTTGAAGTTTACGGACGTGTTCAAGGTTAAGATCTTTTATTTTTTTAAATAAATTATTCAATATCTAAATTTCAAAAATGACTAAATTATTTTATTTTTACAGGTGTTTTCTTCAGGAAGGTATAATTCAAATTTATTAAACAATTATTTAAAATTAACTTAAGTACGCGTTTCACTTATATTATATATATATATATCTTTTACTATATGTATTTTATTTTTGCAAAATATGTATTTTTTATGTATTGTTTAGGGTACGAGTGAATGAACAGTATCAATAAAAAGTATAAATAAAATAAAATTACAATATAATTATATACGACAAAATTTGGGTGTTCACTCTCTGGTGCAACTTGGCATCTCGCATTTAGAACTAATTTTTATTGAATACATGGTATAAATAAATATTAAAAACATATAGGTATTTCTTAAACTTTAATGTATGAACAATCTATTTTGACTTTGTTTTATGTTTTTTATCAATGAATTATTAAGATTTATTAATAATAAAGTAGAAAAATGCTTAAGGGTTTCTGTCATTGGAACATCGACCCTATATTCACAAAAGAGAATCTAAGACATTTTTTTTATTTTTAAAAAATTGCAAGTACATTTTTCGATTAAGTTCGTAGTTTTGTTTAAATGAGTGGTTCACAAATCGTGATCCTCAACGAGATATTTACTTTTTTCATTTCAACATTACACAGTTATCTACGTTTAATATTTTTTATATCGATAACGTTTCGTGATAAAATTAATTAGTTTTAAATATAATACAAACAAATAGGGGAGACCGGGAGTAAATAAGCACCGGTTCGTATTTTTTATTAATAAACATAAAAAGTTTAAGAAAAAATCAGTTTCTTTTTTCGAAAATGTGGACCCTTAGCTACAAAATGAATACACAAAGATCTTTGAAAGTATATATTTTTTAAAGTTTTAAAAGTAAAATTGATTATTTTCAATTTCGCGAAAATTCAAAATGCGGGGCTAAGTGTACACTTAAGTTTTTTTTAAAATAAAATTTAATATTTAACCATGTTATATTGATGAGTGAAGATTAAATGTAATTAGTTATCAACAATATTCTCATTTTTTATTGTATATACATATATTATATGCATAAAAAGTATAAATATTAGTTTTTTATGATATATTAATACAAAAGTCATATATATTAAGAAATAGGAACTTAAATAGAATTATAGAAAAAGAAATCTGTTAAATTTTAGTATTTGAATTTTGTAGAGTAAAAATTAAAGCTAACTTTAAAAAAAAGTACGAAGTAATTTTTTTAAAATTTAGCTCTAATTTTACGGTTTTATATGAATTCAATAAAATTTTGCTGACATTATAAATACTTAATTTTCACAATTTTCATCAAAAGTGGATAAAATAATTTTATCCTTAACTTTTCTGCAACTGATTGTTTTTTCAATATTTGATCCACGATTACCTTTCAGCCACCTTTGTAAAGTGGTTCTTGAAACTTCATACGCCATAGATGCTCTTACAATTGAAATTGCATATTTAATAACAGCTAAAATTGCTTTCTTTACATTTTCTTTGATGTAAGTTTTAGTTTTGCTCTTGTAATTGCATGCCGGTTGTCCTAAGATACTACTTTAGTCAAAAAGTAAGATGCCCACATAGTCCCAGAAAAAAGTGTTCTCTTTACCCCGTTGATTCATTTTTACTTTAAAGCTTATAATTAATTGCAATTTAGTGAATATAATATAATGAACTAATGTATGTATTGCAAAACACTTCAATTTCAAAGAACAAACTCATCGTTATAATGCTTAAGTAATTTACAGCTCATAAACTGAAACTTTCTGTGAGCTAAAAAGCTAAGTTTAAAGTGTGCAAATATGTTTTGTCCGATAATATTTGAAATACGCATTGTAATCAAATCAAATTCTAGCAATATTAAGCGGACATATAATGACATATTTGATTTCATTAGAGACTTCGTAAATAATTTTTTGTAAATTGATAAGCTGACAAACTTTAAAATATAATTTTTTTATTTTATAATTTGAATGTGAATTTCAGTACACTCAAAAACGTGCAAAAGAACTGGATCTTCACGGTTGGTGCATGAATACAGCCCAAGAGACAGTTGTTGGAAGGGTTGAAGGAGAAAAGTCTAAGATTGAACAAATGTAAGTCATCACTTTTATATTCACAAAGAATTTATAAACTAAAATCAAACTACACGATTTTAAACCAATGTTTCTTTAAATTGCAGGAAGCATTGGCTGCAAAAAACTGGTAGCCCAGAATCCGAAATAGATAAGGCTGAATTTCGCGACGAAACTGAGATAGCTGATTACACATTGCCGGATTTCAAAATAAGAAGATAAAAATAATGAGTTAAAATTATTTATTAATGTTCCTTTTACCAATAAATAGATCTTTAGGTACTTTTCTTGTGTTGTGTCAATGAAAAAGACATTATTCATTAATTTCAGTATTAATTGAAAAAAAATCAAATATAAAAGTGGATTTTTTCTAGTCAAAAAGGCAAAATAAAAAAATATATTTTAGTTTAGAAGAATTATCAATTTTCGTTAATCCGGAAAATTTATTTAAAAAATGTCACACTTTATAATATTAATTACTCTATAAAATTGTTCTTCAATTTTAATATAATTTTTTTTTCTAAAAAAATGAAATATAATTTTAACTTTATAAAGTTTTTTTTAATTTAAATACATATTATTGTATTATAATTACTAAATACTTTAGGTACTATATCAGTCACATAAGTGGGAAAGAGATAGAATAATTGGAGTTTTCATGCGAGTGAGAGAGACACCCTAAAATCGACTGACATATTTACCTTAAAAGCTCCAGGCCGGAATCCGCTTATAGGAACTTTTAGACTTTTTTGAATTAATAAAAAATTTCAGAATTTTTAAAATTAAACAAATGTTCTGAATGTTTTCAAATATTTTTAATCATTCAGATTTTTCGAAATTAATAAATCAGAATTTAACCATATAAAAAATATAAAAATAAAGTAGTCGATTAGATCTGTCACTGACAAAACGAATTCTATTCTGTAATAACCAATTCTCATTTGACTAACTTTCTTTCTTTTTATTCCTTATGCTCTTTTTTTGAAATATTTGAAAACAGTTAATCAGAGACAGTTTTTAGCTATAACAATGCAACGCCAATTTAGGATTCAAGTTGTCATCGTTTTTCATAAAGAGAAAAGAGAATAACTCGCTAAAATAAGCGTTGACCTGTATAAAAAAATATGTACATTAAATTATAAATTATAATTAAAAATTATATAATACAACTAACAAAATATTGTACAATTAATAGAAACATTATCAATTTTTACATTAGTTTTTAGTACATAAAATCTATGGGTTCCGGTAATAACCAGGTAAGAAACATTTTAATAAAACTGAGAAAAAAACTTTTATTTCTATTGCAGGTATAGAGCATGTCTGGTTATTACCGTAAACTAAAGGTCATACCTAATTATTACCATTTTTTTTCTCTTTTTAGTAATATTTTTAACAGTTATTGTGAAATATATACTTGAAAATTGATCTAAACCATTATTGCATCTGAAAGTACTCAATCAACGCTACATTTTCTCAAAATATCTCAATTTTTCCGAAAATGTAACACTTGGTTATTACCGGAAGCCACAAAAATATCAATCATAATTACTATACGAATCTAATTATAAAAGAGCCGAGGTACAACAAATATTTAAAATATAATTATAACTTTATCATGTTTTTTTTTTTTTTAATATGTTCTCTATTTGTATGTATACATATATATATATATATATTTACAAATAAAAAAGAAAAAAATTTTCTTTCAAAAACTAATTAAAGAATAACTTGATAACAATTTGGTTTTAAATAAATTTCATATATTTCAAAACTCCATCTAACGTGAAATCGTAAAAACCACTTCTCGTCTCAACACAGTCGATAAACGCTGGCGATGCAGCTCTCCCGTGCTACCTTGGTGTGTGTTATTTTGTGTTAGTATATCGCGCACACGCCGTGTATCTTTATGCGCGGCCCTCTTCGGTTTGACTAACGACTGACGTCACCGTGTGCGGACAGTCGGACGGGTCTCTGGTGCGCCGCGATGCTTATCAAGCTTGTTCGATTGTGAGGGCCTCGATGCCGACGATGTCCTTGTCTCTCATTCAACCTGCGTGAGCCACAGCACACAGCAACAGCAGCAGCAACACTTACACTCGTCGTCGTGACATGGCGGAACACGAAGAAACGGATCAGGACAAGGCGGTGCAGGAAGCACGACGTGCCCTTATCGTCGTCCAGTCCATGATCGACCTCTCCGCGGAGCGACTTGAGGGCCTCCGCACCCAGTGCTCAACCAGCGCTGAACTCACGCAGCAGGACATCCGTACACTCGAGGTCC
>JABFPM010002401.1:0-16816 GCA_022817325.1 Idris sp. 1 HC-2018 | reverse complement strand
TCTAATGTACATCTTGGTTTTGACACCCATTGTTTGTATTTCACGTTCTCTGTTTCATTTTTTTCAAAAATTTGAAGCAACAAATTTTCAAGATCGTTCGTATTTGGACATGCTTTACATTTTCCAAGATAACATTTTGGTTAGTTAATTATATATTTGTTCCTTATAATTGATAATAAATTTATCAATTTTTTTATTTTTGGAGAATATTTTTGTCAACTAGGAACTTATAAATAACTATGTAATATTTTGTTATGACGTTTCGAAAAAAAAAAAAAAAATTGTAATTTTGTAATTCATTAACTGGCAATTAAATGCGTCAAATCAATGATCGACTTTTGTATTTTACACAAGTATACATTTTTGTCATATGATAATACAAATTTTTACACCTATAATTGCAAAAAATATTTAATAATTATTTTAAGATACGTAAATTTGAAATGATATGGTGACCATAAAATTACGTAACTTTTATTATGTATTCCGAATCACATGCAATTTTATGTTGCAGTGGTGTAAACGTGTTTAAGTTGATGTTTATATCATCATTTGTAGAATTTTACTTCCGTGACGGCTGCCAATTTCACATTAAATTTCCTCTAAATATGCAATCTTAACCATCTAACATGATAAAGTAAACTGATCCATTTATTTTATGTTTTCGATCAAAATGAATGCAGCATAATTCAATTTAATTCAAGTCATTGCATTTTTTTCATACAAAATAACTAATTAATTTAAATCTCAATTTATTTTAAATATTCATATGTATTGTAATTTGTTCTGGTATTTAAAAATAGGAAAATAAATATTAAATATTCACCGATATTTATAAATTATCATATAAACAGGAAATAAATACTAAATATTAACAAATATGTATTAATTATTATATATTTGTTTAAAAATTATAAGTAATTTGATTTAAATGTATATATTTTTTTTGTTCTGTAAATTACAAATGAGTTTATATTTAAAATCATAAATTTAAGTTATTACTAACTTTGAATGTATAACTATATTATTTTCAAGGGCCGAGCATATAAAAGATAAAACCTTTAATTTTATTAACCTATAAAAACTGTAACAACATAAGTTGCTGTTGTAAACTTTATTGAGTTAATATGGCAATATATTTACTTCTATTTTATACAAGCTTGTTACAAAGTAAATTAACACCGAACTTTACATAAATAATGAAATGTATTCACATATAAAAAAACTTTTAATAGAGAAAAAAAATTAAACCCTTTTAGCTAACAATAATACAATCAGTGATACAGCTATTAAATGTGTCAGCCAGAAGTGCATTTCTAATTTGTACTTCATTTGTCTATTTTAAGTTCAAATTTAAAATGTATCAGGTGAATAAAACAATGGATATACATTTTCAGGGGTTCTTTAAAAAGAAAAACATTATAATTTGATATCTAATTATTTTAATCTTTTAGAATTTTCAATAATAATCCACACAGCCTGTATTCATATAATAATAACAACAATAATAGAAATCTTTCAATGAAAATTCATGTAATTTAACATATTAACCATCATTCTTCGTTAATATTGATTTTTTCTTTTAAATAATACCTATTGACCTTTCGTTACTGTCAGAAATTAACCAATTTCGATACAAGACGTAATGCAAAGGATTACATAAATTTAAACAAAAAGGGCAATTTTTTAATTATTTATTATATAAAAGTATTTATCGTATAAAATTAATTATTTAATTTAATTTTGAATTCACGTATAAAAAATAATTGAATTATTATTACCTTACACTTTAAAATTGAAAATAAAAATATATAATTGCGCTTTTTTTTATAGGTATTCAATATCCTGGATTAAAATTGAAAAATATTTATTTATACAGTTTGTTCATATATAAATGGCAGTTTGCCATCACTTTCGTTCACTTTGAGACACACTACTTGAAAATTAAAATGTTTCAATTACGTTAAAAGAGAATTTAGTAAAAAGTCTCTTACTATATATAATATGTCTTTTAAGACTTTTCAAATCCACTTATTTTTTTTGAACAATTTTTATGATTATGAAATAATTAAATGTTGTTTAAAAATGAATAAATTAAATATGTTTAAAAATAACCCAAAAATTAGCAAAAAATTTTAAATGTTCTTATTTTTAATAGATTTTTTGTACAAGATCTTGTTCTTAAAACAAAATATTAAATTATATTACAATTTGATTATTTCCATTTAAGTGTTTTAAAAAAATTGTGCTTAATTCTATTAAAGTCGTAATGTAAATTTTCTAATTAAAACAGTTATTGAAAAGTTCATTTCAACAAAAATGTTTCAAAACTTTTACACATTTGTAAAAACTTTGCAAAAATTACAAATCTGTATACATGAATTGAATTTAAATGTAAGATGATGTCAATTTTTAATTTGTTCAGACGCTTGGATTAAGAGTTAGACTGAAGTTTTCACACAACTGCGATATAACTTTATTAAAATATGTGTATAAGAACATAAATGAGAGTTGTTTCACGTTTTTTTTTAATTTAGAATCTACATAACCAATTTAATTTTAATACTAAATAAAAAAAAAGAAAGTTTTTTACGTAAATCACTTGAAACCCTTTAATTAAGTTAAAAATTAAGCTAACTAAAATTAATTACAAATTTTCATAAGTAAATTTGTTTCAGTTTTTAAAGTGGACAATAAGTTTCCATCGTAAATAGTTTATTTTACTTAAAAACGAAATAAAAGCTGTATTATAACATAAAAGAAAAATTAAATTTGTACTTTTTTATTTAATGATTTAATTGTTGATTTATCTAAATGTAACAGCATTTAATACAAAAATAAGACAACCTTTTAATTAAAATAAAAAAAAAATACGTGATAGTTTATCATTTATAATTAAATCATTTATTAACCCTAAATAATGAGTAGCGCAAAATGTTTTTATCTTTGCACAATGATGTATAATGAAGGTAAATTAATTTAAATTTAAGTCATATAAATGAATTGTTTTCTGCATTTTTCTTTTCACTGACTTAATTTTTAATTTTCCAAAAGTTTGTTAATGCTGAGATAACAGCAATCTTTATTTTCATATTAACTCTTATTCTTTTAATTTTTTTTGTCATACTCATCGCATAGCTTTTAAGTATGACACTTTTTCAAGCAATACCTAATATTCGCTAACATGTTTCAAATAGAATTCCTAACTAAACTCCCAAAATTAGCCATAATATTGGTTTTGATAAAAATTCTGCACATCAAACGAAATTTTAATCTTCAATTTAATGGAATATATATATACAAAAAAGGTATTTCGATGTAATAATTCATTTTAAAGCAAGTATTTTTTTTTATTGTAAATTTTACATGACTATCATTAAAATAATTCAAAATTATATATATTTCTTACAAAAGAATACTTTTTTGCTAATTTAAATTTCAGTTTCATTTAATAACAATATAAAATTATAAATAAAATTTATCTTTATTTGCACTTGTAGGATTAAAATGTTAATCTACTCCGAATTCAGTAAAATTTGGGCACTTTTTTCTCTAATAATTCCTTGTAATAATTTAACCCATCAGACAGGATTTAATAGCTGTGTTGAATTCTAATTACCCACAATACACAAAACTCTGCACAATTAGCAAAATTCAAAATTGTAATCTGCAAAGATTACAATGAATAAGTGAAAAGGATTTCAAAATTAATATTTTCGTCTAATTTATAATTATAATTTACGAATAATAAAACCTATTTATTAAATTACACAGAAATTCGAATTGTCCAAAATGTTTAAAAAAATTTACCCAAGTTAATCTCTTAAATAACAATAATAACAATAAAGATAAGATAAACTACTTAGACTAAAACTGGTGCATTAACTGAATTTAATCGATTTCACAAAATTCAGCAGATAATAAAATGGAAATTAATGATATTCTAACCCTATTTATTATGTAGCTTTCAGCGCTTTAAAAATTCAAATTGCGATAGTAAAATTATTATCCCATTTTCGAAATCGTAAACTAAACAATAAGCTGATACTCTCTCACTTTATAAGGCCCGGAAGTCTCAAATTCGCAGCTCTTTTGAAAGTGAAAAAGTCCTTTAATAGAGATATTCCATTTGCATCCTCATCATATACATCTGCATCCCCCATACAAAGAGGCATACACAAACACAATACGATACTTTTGATTTGAATGTAGAGCAAATGGTCTCTCTCTTTTTTTTTTTTTTTTTTTTTGATCCATTCTTTCGTGCTCCATATAATAGAATAAAACTGACTTAAGGCACAAAGTGGGCAAAGTTGAAGTATAAGGAGGTCAAAGTACCAAAACAGCAGGAGAAGGGTAGAATAGGAATAAAACAATGGTGAAGATCTAGCTAGGTGGTGGTGAAAATCGAGATTTCGCGGTGAAATGTACGGGCCTCTGCCTGGTATTGATTGTCAGCTGAGGGTGCGCGCTGGTGCCCAAGCTATATAACGTGCGACATGTACACTCGGGTTATCGGAGTCTCGCGCTGCTCTCGCGTACTCCTATCTTTCAGTCTACTCCAGTCTTCCTTGGGCACTCACTAGGCCAGTGCCTAACTCTCCCATTCATCATACAAATTAAAAAAATAAAAAAAATTTAAAAGATACACATCAATTATATGACATATATTTATATACATACAAGAGACGTATTAGCGATCTTTGAACACGCACACGTTTAATATATATACACGTAAACAAATATCCAAAACTTATACAGCAAGTATAAAAAGCCAATTCTGATAATATCGATCGGCTGAATCGACTTTTGCAAAGCAGTGCGCGATATCGGTAGACGTTGAATCGCCGGAAGTGAAGAAATATTAGGTCAAAACGGAACCTTTCTTTTTTTCCTGGGTCACACCTGCTAAGAGTCTTGCACTCTGTTATAACTCATAACACTTTTTCATAAGAAAGAAATTTAATTGAGGGGATTTTTGAATTGACGAGAGATTTTTAAAATAATAAAACAAATAATAACTTGTACCTGATGCACGTTCGCGTCACGGCGTCAATGGGATCTTAAGTTTTTGGAACACGTGACCGCGTGAGAACACATCAAAACAATAAAAAAATAATTTAGACGGTATGCCTTTCGAAGGCACAAACTAATAAGAGCTGTAGGATTTAAGGGAGATCGTTAGGACGATTTATTTTGTGTTTCTTTGTTTCGTTTCGAGGATAATAAGTGAACGAAGATGTTGCCAATGATGTATAGCGGGGGCTTGGCTGCTGATCGACAGGTATGTTTTGTGATGTGGAGTATCGAGAGATTCGATGCTTGACTGTAGACAAAGAAGAGAGAAGAAAGAGAAAGCGTTAAATGAATGTCAAAATGATTAAAAGCAATTTCTTTTTTTCTGTCAGTGCCGCTTGTAGTATATTATGCTGATTAAAAGATATAAAATGCGAAAGAATAATTTATTTAAACGTTAAGTGTATTGTGTGTCTTTTTACAGTTCTGCATTGTATAATTGATTTTTGTTGAATTAAAGAATAGGATTCTAATTGCAGTTATGTTAATGACGGGTAGATAATAAATATTTTTCCTTTTCAAATTATTAATTGAATGCATTTCTTGTTTAATAATTTTGCCAAGTAAGCATGAATATAAAAGGGCAATTAATACTTGCGCGTGATCAATTTTGAAATTTATTTTTTGAATTTTTGATTGATGCTTTTGCCGAGAATGGCGGATTCCATGAACTATCTTCTTTTTTTTAAATTAACATTTATTCTTTCACGACACAAATTTGTTCAGAGAACACATTTTTAAAGTGAAATGCAAATACTTCTGAAAAATTTACTTTAAATTGATTATTTTTTCTTTTTTTAAAAATAATCATTATTAACAATTTAAAAACCAAATTTTAAATGAAAAAAAAAATTTTAATTTAAAGTACTAAAATTTGTTTATACAAACTGTGAAAGGTAATCGATAATGCAATTTATTCAATAAAATTATGCAGTTATAACTTGTTTTTATGTCTGACAATTCATATTGAAGATGTTGTTTGTCTGTTATATAAAGTTGAGCTGTTCAGTAATGTACGAGATATTACAAAGTGTATTCAATATAGCAGTTTGCAAGCTTATATGATTGCTACATGTGACTCCTAAATAGAAACGATGAAGTACGCATAATTTATGTGGAATTATAAATAATCTAATCATAATTAAGCTTCAAGACTTCTCAAATGTCAAATTAAATAGCTAAATTAATAAAATCATTAAATTTTTGAATAATATTATTTGTGTATCATTATTTGAATTTTAATTCGTATAGTAAAATATCGTAAAATAAAATCATTATTATGCCAAACAACACTTTATTGCATCAATGAACAAGTTTTTTTCTGATTCAGCCAAAAAAGTTTTTGCTTTTTCTTTTGGTTTTAAAATTTTGTTTTTAGTAAAAAGCCAATTATAATTTTTATACTCAAGGTATGAAACCTTTATTGTTACAGATATCGACTTTAGTTTCACATAGAGAAAGGTCATTATGTTCAGAAAGAAGTTTGAGAGCTGTGGCAAGAGTAGGCCAGGCAGTCAACCTTGCGGTAGAAAGATTTGTAACTGTCGGCGAAAAAATTGCAGATGACAACCCAGAAATCAAACAAGATATGTACGAGGCTTGCAAGGAAGCAAGAGCTGCTGGTAAGTTTAACCCCTTTTATATTGCAAATATTTGACGTTAAAAACAATATTTAAATTATAATCTAATAATAAAAGAACAAATCCTTTTTTATTGAAGGCTCAATATTTTATATTCATGTCGAGGATAAAATTTACATTCTTTCTCAATATTTCTTTGACGTATATTTGTGTGAAATATACGTGAATATATAAAAAATTTCAATTCAACTATTAGTATTGAGCCGAGTTATAAATAATAATTTCAAACTCTTTTGCACACACAACTTTTCTCATAGACAAAGAAAGTTTTAAATTAATTACCATATATGTTATCGACATTTTGTTCTGAAACTGCCCCAATTCAACTATAAAATTAAATTGAAATGTGATATAGAAGAATTTTAAATCAAAGTTTCAAGTGAAATTATATATTTGAGGGCACAATTTCGATAAATTACAAAACATAAGAGTTTTTAAATTCATTATTTAGTTCAAACTGAATGAAAGTATATATTATTTTATGTCTCTTAAATTAAAAAAAAAGAAATTTAATTGTCGAACTATTATCTACTATCTTCATCTTTGGGTCAAGGTGCGTAGATGATAAAAACTTGACATTCGGACCTGGAAGAAACCTTATGTGAATGCTTCCATCATCAAGGTGATTCGATAAAATTGTCCTACGTTCGCTTGAATTGAACGTGATAATCTTGCTTATAAAAGCATTAGTCAGAAAAACAACCTATTGGTACACTAGCAATTCTGTCTCTTGAATTAAATAAAACTTTGTTTTAATAGAAACCGTAATGCAAAAACTGGTTTACTGTTTTTTATTTCGAATCTAGCACTGACCCTTAAAAAGTTATTACGAAAGTGTCAGAATATAATGGATCTGCAGTAAGTAAATTTGGTGGATTAAATTTAAAAAGAAGGATTTAAATTGTCGGTTTCAAGGCATAAGTTTTAGTAATAAAGTTCAAGAAAAGAGATTTAAAAGATGAGGTCAGAAAAGTAACTTACAAGAAATGAATTTCAATGAGTTAAGTGCGAGATAATAGTTTTTAACAAACTCGTACTATTATAAGAGCTCTTTTTGGGTTATGACTGCTGATATTCAATAAGTCCACTTCTAGAAAAGAAGTGCAACTTTATTGTTGGCAGCTGCAAAAATGTATTTTTAATTTTCAATTTTAAGTTTTTTATTCTTGTTGAAGACAATTTTACATGGTTTGATAAAACTGTCATCATTGTTACTGCTATGCAGATAATATGTCAGATTATCCCAAAAATAGTTGATAACACTTTTATTGATTTTACACGACATGAAGACAGCATTATAATTCATAAAGTTAATATGAATTTTCAGTTAGCCATTTCATGTTTTCGTAGTCGGAAATGTTATTAGAAATCGCTGCGGACAGGATAATTTAACTTTCAAAAAAACTGATGTATAAAAAAGGCAGTTCTTGTGTAAGCCAATTTATAATCTTCATCAATTTTGTGCTGACACAATATTTTTAACTTACAAATTTAATTTTTGTTGTTACAATCATAAATTAAAGAAAGAAAAAAAATCAAAAGCAAATCAAATAAAATAAAATGAAATGTTTAGTCAATTCTTTCGAATAAATAAAAATAAAAGGTCGCCGTCGGCTAAAACTATTGGAGAAACTAATTTAATTTTTGCACAGAACGTCGGTCCACGAAATCGACATCACATGAATAGCATCATGTTCTTCCGGGATTAATTTACTTTGATAGTTCGATGGAACATAAAAGAACATTTATCTTATAAAGTAACACGCAAAGTCGTACCTAATATCAGATTGATAATTAAAAGCTAAACCAAATTATAATAATCAAATTCAAATGATAATTTATGGTTTTAATGTTATTATTTAAATATGCAGACGAATTGGTTAGCTTTCGGTGTTATTTTTTCCGCAATTAAAATATTAAATTAAAATGTGATATAAACTGCATTGTGAACAATTTTGTAGATTATATTTTATTTACTTATTTGCTTAAAAAAAGTAGAATTAAGATTCATTTCAGTTAATTAGTGTACACCACTACAACAGATTCGATGAAATTTAATTTGCACGTTCCATTTATTTATCCATTCAATTTCAAAAACATACATTTTGTACAAATAATGTTCTTTACTTTTTAATTAACTAAACCAACAATTAAAAGAAAAAACATGCCAAGATTCGTAAAATCTTATTTATTAATTTAAAAACGAGTTTTTTTTATTACTACAAAATAACAAGAATTAAAGTTGCAGAAAGTAAAAGTTTCTCACTTTTTTATGAATACAAAAATGGTATAATATTTATGAATTTTAAAATTAACTTTATTATACCTTTAATTATAATGTTATATTTTTTATGAAATCATTATTACCACAGATTAAAAAAACTCTCATAAATTAATTTTTAATTGTTCTTTATTATTTTAATAAACTGACTATTTCAATGTATACTGTATTAATTAGTTTATACCCTGCAAAATGACTTGCATGAAAGTGAAGCTTACTTCCAGCACTTACATGAACGTGCATGTGAACATTTTACAGACGACTTTAAAATGAAGAAAAAAGTCTATTTCACAGCAACATTAAAAACAGATACTTCTTTTGCACTATACATCGTTTTTTTTCCTGAAGACAATTCTTTCTTCACTAGTATTTATTGAATTAAATTTAATTTTCTTTTCTTTTTTTTAAAGTTTACTAATTATAATTAGAAATCCCTGGACACCTACTATTAATTATTAAAATTATAACCAATATTCTATTTTAAGAAAATTGCAGGAACATTTTCTATGTCTGTTTAAAATGTATACTATATTATTAATACCATATGTGCTCTAGAAATATTACATTGAAATGATGTAAATGTTTAATGTTACAGGATCAGCAATTGAGAAATTATGCGAGTGTGCAATGGAAGACAGTCTCACTGATAGGGGATCAGTAGTTAGAGCTGCTCGATGTTTACTGGGATCTGTTACAAGAGTTCTACTGTTAGCAGACATTGTTGTGGTTAAACAACTTCTATTAGCTAAAGATAAAGTCGCTCGGAGTCTTGGCCGGCTGGAAAGTGTTTCTAACTTCACAGAATTTGTGAAAGCTTTTAGCCAGTTTGGTGCTGAAATGGTGGAACTGGCGCATTTAACCGGAGATCGTCAGGTAAATTTCTTAACAACTATAATTTTTGTCTATCATCATCTCAAAAAAGTTAATAAAATGAACTGCCACTCTAAATCAAAGATTTAAAAGGTTCAGTCAAGTTGCAAAATCTTTAGACAAAAAACACCGCTTTAATTCAGTTGATCTTTTCTTTATTTTTAAACTGAATTTCAGAATGACCTGAAAGACGAACGACGAAGAGCTCAAATGGCAGCTGCTCGTCAGGTCTTGGAACGAAGTACAATGATGCTGCTTACGTCAAGTAAAGCTTGCCTGAGACACCCAGAGTGTCCTTCAGCAAAGGAGAACCGGGACACCGTGTTTTGTCAAATGCGCCGAGCAATGGATTTAATTCATTACGTCGTCAAAGACGGCGTTCTTGACTGCAGTGAATCACAATCATACTCCAATCCACAAGTAACTCCTAAGCCTTAAACTAATATCATTAAATTCGAAAATTCAAAATAATTAACTTTTTTGTTAATGTTATATACGAAATATTATTGTTTTAATGTAAATAAATAAATGTTATTGTAGAGTCCTCAACAAGAGGACTGGGACAGCAGCACTGTATGTTCAGCTTTAAAGTACTTTGAGCGTCTAGTCGAAACGACTAGAATGACATTACTTGGACCTGGCTGTCGCGAGACACTTACGTCTGCTTTAGATTCGGTGGTTGAGAGAACTCAAGACTTCACGGACAGTGCTTATACCAGCCACGAACACCGTGAAAATATTATACTCCTTTGTGATCGAGCTAAATTAGAACTAAACACTTTACTTAGAATCGGTAATAGTATCGTAAGTAGAACTTTTGGATAGATGTTCAGTTTATTTAATAGAAAGTGTTTAAAGGAAATTGTGTCTTTGAAGCAGAACTTCGACGGAAGTGGCGGAGGCTCGCCTAGCTCAGACATAGAACAAGCTGTTCTGGGAGTTTTGCGGGCAACCAGAGACCTCCGTCAACAGCTCAATACGACGACAATGGACCAAGCCGGTGACTTACAACAGGTCACCAAAGCTGGTCAAGAACTTGTGTCGACAATAAGAAACTTGGCATTAGCTAGCGATGTGAATAGTTTGCAGGAGAGCACGGATCGTTTTAATGAATACATTGATCACATACTTGAGGTACGTGGACATACACAAAATGAATTACATCTTTTTGAGTGAAACATTTTTGAAAATCTTGTCTTTTAGGTCTGCAAACTTCTCAGGCACGTTGCACTGTCGGAAACCCTACAAGTTTCGGCAAAATTTACAGAAATTAATCTCAAAATTTATGGGCCCCAAGTGATTACTGCGGCTAACACCTTGGCAATGCATCCTACTAGTAAAATTGCTAAGGAAAATCTTGAGGGTAATGAAATGTTTTTCATGTTAATATTAAAGAAAGAAGAAAATTGTTACAAATCAGTTAATGGGTTTCAGTTTTTACGGATATGTGGCAGTGGCTTATGTCTGACGTTACTACAATAGCAAAAGACGTACTCGAGTTGTGTCAAAGTAGACCAGAAAAACAAGTTTACATGTCTCTTCCCAGACCAGGAGTAAGTTTTGTATATTTTTATTCAAAGAAAAGGTTAACAAAATTTGGTTTTAATGAACTACTTCTTTTTTTTTTATCAGAAACATGGTACTACTAGTAAACCACTGAAACCAGTCAGACTCGACAGTGAAGAGCAAGCAAAAATCGCAAAAGCTGGCTTGGAAATGAAGCTGATAACATCAGAAATGGATGCAGAAACGGAAAAGTGGCAGGAAAATGGGAGCGCTCTGGAAGAGAACAACGATATCGTTAAGCGAGCGAAAAATATGTCATCAATGGCATTTTCGATGTACCAATTTACCCGGGGTGAAGGCGCACTCAAAACAACGCAGGATTTGTTCACCCAAGCGGAATATTTTGCTGAAGAGGCTAATAGATTGTACAAAGTTGTGAGACAGTTTAGCTATCAGGTATATAAATTCATCACTCTTGTTCCTTTTTTTAATTTTATTGGAAAATAAACTCTCGCTAACTTATGGAGTAATTTTTCAACTTAATTGATAGTACCGTGTGTTCAAGTAATTATTACTAGCACAAGTTTGACTTATACAAGTAAAGTTATAATGTCACTGAGTAAGGCTTTGTGAAGTTGAAAATAATGTGTCTACTAATTGATGACAAAATTGTAAACTAGTTTTGCAACTTAGCATCAGTTAGCACTATTTTCTAAGTCATATTAGAAACTAACATAACTAACTAAGTACTTTTTGTATACATAAGTATTTACAATAAAATCAATTGATGACTTCGAATTTACATTTATATGTAAATTTTATATGCTACATAGATATATGTAAAGTTGGTTTTATATATTTGCAGGTTCCAGGTGGATCTCATAAAAAAGAGCTTTTAGAAAATTTAGACCGCGTTCCTACATATGTTCAACAACTCCAATTTACTGTGAAAAATCCTACTGTGGGTAAAGCTGCTACTTTTACTAAAGTCGACAACGTTATTCAAGAAACGAAAAACTTGATGAATGTGATTTCTAAAGTTGTTACTACTTGTTTCGTCTGCGCTACAAAGGTAATTTGCATTTTCTTTATAATCCTATTTTAAAGCCCCTTTTTTCGCAGTTTTAATTTAAATGGATGTAATCATAATATTATCTTTTTTTAAAACAAAATTAATTAAAATAAGTTAAAAATTATTGCACATTAGTAGTTGATTCATTTTTTTCAAAGATAATAAAAATTATTGATACATTCTCATTTATTAAAAAAAAACTTATGATACACAATAATTTTTATTACTGTACAATTTTCTTTTGCAAAGCCCACTTTTTGTGTAGCTTTTAATTTGTACCTTGTACATGTAAAAACTTTGAATGAAACTCAAGTACCTTGTTTTATATTTTTGGTTTTCATAAAAAAAGTAAAAAGTTTTAAACATTTAATTAAATAACATTCAAACATTAATTTAAAGCTTTATACTCTGACTTTACAAATTTTTTGTTGTAGAAAATAAAGATGTTAAATTATTTGTTTAGATACGTGTGTAAATAATGATCAATTTTATTTGAATTCCTTTATTATTTATTTATTATCAGCACGAAATCAGCATGCCGCGGTATGTGGAACTCGATTCATCGTCCATTCCAGGCTTAGGAGAAGAAGACTGCTTGTACCCCATTAGTCCACGTTTATTACCGTCCGTTAGTCCTTACGTACAGCCCCATCCACTCACGTCATACCAGTTACACAACATTCTGAGATCACCCACGCCCTCGTCGACATTATTAACCACGACATTTGCGGATATTCCGATTAATTGTCCCATCTTGAACTGCTCCTTTTCCATTGACTCACACCCATTTAACTCAATGCCGAGGTCCATTTCTGAAACCAGAACCATACACGAATTACAACAGTTACAAACACAAATGCAACAACTCAAACACTCGGCGACGCTGCGCAGATAACACAAATTAATGCAATTCATTTTAAGAGAAATGGTCACGTTTAACCAAACACAGTTATACTATCATGGAACCTTCATCTTCTTGTTGACCTTTTACACAGGTTCGATCTTATTCTTGGTTCTTTTCATTTAATAATACTTACACAATTTTTTTTGTTAATGTATGCAAAATTTTGGGCTTTATCGAGTAATTTTAAATTAACTAATAGAAAACTAAAATATTTTTAAAAACTTGTAAAACATAACTTACTGCATTGTATTATATAGTTGAGTATAATTAGAATAATGCTTCGCCATAAAAAGTATACTTTTTTTGTTTTATTAGAATTTATATGACTAATTATTAACGCTTCCTAATGTGCTGGGTATTCTTACATTTACACTACTGGTCAAAAGTTTGGAGATTCGTGGAAATGTCTAAATTTTTTCCCAATTTCAACTTGAAATAACTTTTTCAGTTTTGCAGATAATTGCAGGTAATTTATTTTGTTCGAACAATTGAAGTTTTAGCTTTCAAAACCTCTAGTTAAAAACGTATTTTGCTTGATTCTAGAAGTTGTAACACCTCAAAGCTTCTAAAACTAAGGTTTTTAAACGGAAAATTTTAAAAAGCCATAGCTTTTTCAAAAATTATCGCAAAACCAATTATTTAATAGATGATAATTTTACGAGTCTTTTACACACTATAAATTAGGCGAGGGTATTAATCAGTAAAATACCACTAATTATATTAAACAATAGAGTGAAATATTTGATTGCCAGATGTAAGCAAAATAAAAAACGTCGTTATAATAAATAACTTCAATATATAAAAAATTTACGCATCGTGAATTTGAACCCCCTTTCCTGCCAATATCAACTTTCAGTGTGATCAGTGGATTTTGAGAAATTAAAAAACTATGTACAACCCCTCGCCAGAATTTTCTGAGCTATTTTTAAATATAATATACAAAAGATTCTTAAAACTCGTAAAATTTTAAAAACAAATTACAAAACATTAGGATAAAAAAAGTTGATTTTAAAATGATTTTTAAACGTTTTTTTTATGTATAAAATTAAAACAATTGGAAACTCTCAAATTTGAATCAACTAATGAGAGCATGTTTAAATTGGCAGAAAAGTGGAACTAACTTAAGGTGGAAACTAAGTTTGGTATAAGTTTGGTATCAAGCAAAATACGTTTTTGACTAAGAGTTTTGAATTTTAAGCTGAAATTGAACAAAATTGAGATATTTCTAAGCGTCCCCAAACTTTTGATCAATAATGTAAATATAAAAAGTATAATTTCAAAAAGAAAACGTAAAATTAAATTTGTTAAATAAAGTAATAAATTATTTTTATAATTAAGTTTAATACATTTTCATTATTTTTTATTTAAGTTAAATTAATGTTTTTTATTTTTATTATTGATTATGAGTACTAAATGCAATATACATGAAGTTTAGACAAGTACAACAAGTAGTTCTGAAGGTTCGTAATTGATTCTTGGTACTCATAGAACTTGACATCTGTGCTAATAATTAGAATATGTACAGAGAGTAAAACGATTCGAATAGAATAAAAAAATATATTACAAACTAATTTGCATAGTCCTACTTAGTTAATACAAATTTGAAAGGATTATATTAATAAAAGAAATATATTTCTTATTCATTAATAACTGGGATTCATTTTTTAATCTTAATTGAATTTTCAAGTTTAGCGAAACTTATTTTTTCATTTCTAAAGCATCCATCTTTTCATGTGTATAATATAAAAGTAATCTCATTTGAATATGAACACACTATCTTCTTAAGATAAAAGTTTGTTCTCCTTTCTGCAGAAAATGCATTTACCGAGTTGCAAAATTACTACTGATTTCGAAACAAATTTGTACTATAACAAATTACACTTATGGTCTTGTGTTTTTCTACTACTAAAATTTAAAAAAAAAAATAATTACAAAAAATGACATCAGAATTGTATTTTTAATATATATAAATTTATTACGATTGAAAAATAAATTAATAACATTAATTTTTACAGTATAATCTGGACTTTCGAGGTTTGTCGGCTCGTGGGGCTGGTGGCTCGCCGTACCGAAGCGGAGATGGTGGTGTCGACGGAGACGGCGGTGGACCCGGAGGCGACGGCACCAAGGGAGGCTCCATACCAGGCAGTGACCCGTCCGTCTGACAGTTTGGAATGGCCCGAAGGGCCAAAGGAGATGCACGTCGCACTCGGGTCTCCTTCCTACTTTTTTAAATTTTTCTTCATCCCATATAACAATATTTATATAAAAATGAAACATCCGGACCATTTTTATATTTGTGAAACAAATTTTTATAGACATGTTGATTTATACATATACATATCTACTTATGCAAATTTACGAAGTAAATTTATATTTAAGTTCAAAAAATTCGACTTAGGTTTAGAAAAAGAAAACTTAAGCTAAAAAAATCAAGTTTTTTAAAAGTTCTAGTATCAAAAAACTAAAAAATAAAATTTAATTTCAAACATTGTTTTCTATTTCAAAAATCTCTTTACGAAAAAAGTAAATATGGTCCATTTGCTTCACTTTTCGTTCAAGTATTAAAGCTAATCTGAAATTGTCTGTCAAAGCTACGATGGTATACACTTTTTTAAACGTAAAATAATCAATGTCGAAGATTTCAGAAATCAATTTCAGATTATGCTGTATGAGGAAATAGTACTAACATTAAAACATTCCGTTGCTCTGGCCTCACGAAAAAAATGCTAATTCAAAACTGGTTAGTAATACAAAAAAACACCAACGCTTTATATCCAGATTTGAAACAGTTGCCTTATTTCAGGTTCAAATATGAAATGTAATTTTAAATTTGCTACTGTTGTCCGTATATTTATTCTAACGAATAATTTTTGAACATGTTCTAAGGCATACTTTTACTTTAATGCTAATAAAACAAAGACTGTCAAAATTACTAATGTCGTGTTAGTAATTAGAATCGTTTCTATCCAACCGAATAATTTTAAATTAACTACTAATCGAGATAATTAGTATTTTATAAGTAATTAAAAATGCATAATCAAAAAAAATATGTCATATGTTTTATGTTAGATAGTGCACAAATTATATTTATAAATATTTTTTTTCCATTATAATTCAATTTCTAGTCGCACACTCAGTCAAAGAATACTTTTAATTATTATTTAAATATGTATACAAATAATATAAGCTGAAGTATTTTTATTTAACTAATTTTTTTTTAAGATACTTGTTATGTTTTGAAACAATTCCTTATATTAAATCGTTTTGCAACATCATAAAGCAGTTTTTAAATATCATCTAAGAGCTCATTAAAACGAATTTTTTTTAAAGAAAAAAAAAAGAAAAAAAATAAAGAAAAACGAAGCAAAATCAGTATAGCAGAAATTTTTATCTTATAAAAAGAATAACTCTAAGTAGCGTATATATTTACTGAAATGATGTTTTCAATGTTTCGTAGAACTTTG
>JABFPM010002400.1:0-16816 GCA_022817325.1 Idris sp. 1 HC-2018 | reverse complement strand
GTAACTTTTCTTGGAATACCCCATATATATATGGGCATTTCTCACATACCTTAACATTTGTAATTAAGATATGTCTATGATATAAAAGTATTTAAAAGTAAATTCTTATAAACTGTTTATGCTTTGTATAAGATATACAATCATTTTCAACTCAGGTGCAATCATAAAATACCTAATTAATAGCATTTATAGGTTAAATTATAGTTAAAAAATTTTTAAAAAAATAAATTATAAATATTGAAAAATATAATGTAATGTCAGTTTAAATATTTAAAAACAAAATCAATCGATTATTGCAAGCAGT
Organism: Idris sp. 1 HC-2018; assembly: GCA_022817325.1. Classification (NCBI taxonomy): domain Eukaryota; kingdom Metazoa; phylum Arthropoda; class Insecta; order Hymenoptera; family Scelionidae; genus Idris; species Idris sp. 1 HC-2018. The sequence goes on along the minus strand of JABFPM010002400.1, from coordinate 16,512 downwards.
TCACAATAAAAAACAATTTTTTATACATCATTTTATGACAGCATTTACGGAGTGTTACGAAATATTACGGAAGAAACAGATTGTATGCTTTTTTGGAACAAATACTTCAATCAATTTATTTCAAACTCACCAAACTTTTGAATAATATTCAAATACGTCGAGCACGTACAATTTTAATGAGTTTTACTAGCAATTCGTCGAATAAAACGGACTATTTGACAACTACGATAACCTGCACGATCTGATATGTGCCGATATAACGTGAAATTATTAACTAATTAGTAAATATGTGCATTTAAATTAATTTTTATTCTATTCTGTATTAAACATACTTTATTTTTATTAATGAAGCATATCAAATAAAAGTATATAATATACATTATAATTAGTTTTCTTCGACAGTATTAAAAATTGAAAAATCTGAAGGACAACTGTTTATTATAAAATACTTTGCTTTTCAGAATTAACATACCATTTTATATGAAATATTTCGAAAGTCCAAGTTTCAAAGAACTTTTCTTGATAAATTCATTTAATTTAATGATTCCTATATACATAAATATTAATGTCAAAAATCAAAAAGCATGACAGGGACAGGTTACGAAACACTAATTCTGAATGTTTTCAGCTACATAACTTATTAAATTGGTCATTTTTATAAAAGAAAAAAAACTGGCACCTAGTTAATTGAACTACGAAGAATTAATTTCTATCATGAAAACTAATAAATTTAACTTAGAAAACAATAAACGAATCGAGGGACAGCATAAGTTAAAAGTTTCTGAGACATGCCCATATGAATTACAATTTTAAAAGTATTTCAGTTATTTTAATAATCAAAACTATTTATTATCTACAAAAAATAGTTATATTTACTTTTGTCTCATCATCTATGTACAGTCAGAGTTGATTTAAAAACTCAGTTTTATTTAGTGCCGTCGGTAGATTTAGTTGAATGAATTTTATCTTTCGTTGGAAATATTTTTGCATCTGACACGTAACGTACTGTTACATTTTTTCCAATCAATCAAACAACTTTTTAAATTAAGTCAAACTTTTATTGCCTAATAATAACAAGATTGTGTGCAGATTAATACTTACCACTTGAACACGTTTGAAATTATTATGAAAATTGTTTATAAAAATGTACTTGACTAGAAATATATATAATGTATATATATATATAATATATATAAAAAAGGAATAAAATATAAATATAAATTCCTAAAAATATAATCAGTACTAACTCGTCATGTTCGAAACTGTACAGACCATTCTCTAAATATACAAATTCGATAAGCATTAATATTTTTCAAAAACTTATATTTTCTTGTATTTATCTAATTTATCATAAAACATAAAAAACAACTTTACAACAATAAACATTTTCACTGACCAAACTACCTTTTTACACTGTTCTATTCTCTTTTGGACTTTATAGAATAACAAATCAATAATTTTCTTACGACGTCGCCTCACTGTAATTGACGATTCTATAACAATCGTTACAATGGTTAAAGTTATGGTTGCTAGCACTTATATAATTATTCTTCATCGCAGATATCATTACTGTTACATTGTAATGATTCGCATCATTTATTCACATCATTGAACAAATTACATTGTAATTCATATAAATTATAAAAATATAGACATATAAGCAATTAAAAAATTTGAGTTATTTCGTTAAAATATGAAATGCTGATTTTGTTCACTCCGATTAATCTAATGATAATGGCAAATTATGCGAATCATTGACGATAATTTTCACGAGCAACACAAAAATAAAAATTATATATATATAAATATGTATACATGAGTGCATGTATATATATATATATGTGTATATATAAGTATATAAATATATATTATAATGCGAGCTAAGCTATCTACGTTTATGAAAAGCTAGCTGGTTTGTAAATAAATTACTTGACTCTTTAAAATGTCTTTTCATTTTACAACCTTTTTTTGTAAAAAGTCAAGTTCCTGAGACTTATGTCCGTACAATAATTCAATTTTGTTAATTTTCAAAAATATTTAAGAATTTCAATTTTTCAGTGTACCAAAAATTTACAACTAAATTGTTAACTATCTGACTTTTCTACAATATGATCAACCAATGTATGTATTATATTTTTAAGCAACAGACACAGAACTTGAAAAATACAATTGGCGAATAAAATTCGAGCACGAAATGAAATTATATGCGGGCGATCGCCAAGTTTACAACATGTAAAAGCATTTCCACTGTGTCATGACAGCATTAAAGTTTCTTATTGTTCGTAATCAAGCTCAAGGGACACATGATAACTGTTCATAAACGAGGCACATACCGGCATTTTGTTCTAGTGATGTACCGGTGTCCTCGCCAGGGCCAAACGCAACCCTTAAATTGAACGGCAGTGCAGAAGTTTCCACACGACAATTTCCATCCATATCAAACTCTCCAGGGTTGCATAAGGAACTTCCACAATGTTCAAGGTCGCAAACTCCAGTCAAATCGTTACCGGGCTAAAACAGACCACCACCCTATTTAAGCACTAAACAAAAAAGACCTGTTGAATCTAATGCAAATTGTTATTTAGAAGTTATTTTTGAGGCTGATTCAGTTATGCTAAGTATATATGAGGCTTTAGATTTTGAAACCACTAAGTATATATTTTCAAAAGAAACTTTAATAATTTAACATTTTCAGCAAAATGCTTTCGTGTATAATTCTAAAGTTATACAAAATAGCCATTTGTTATAATTTCATACGAATTTCATACTAATGCACTAAAAAATATGGACAAAAATACTTTTCAAAAACCTTATTTTGAATATTGTGTAGAACACTTTGTGGTTTTGCAAACTCAGAATCTAGACTGAAGTGGTTTCCTAAATCCACAAAATGAAATATTATTTAAAATAAACCTCAAATTTTTTAAGCATGATTAATTTAATATTTTTTATTTTTATGAATCGCACAAAAATACTAAGTTCAGAGTCAACAAATAAACTGTATATTTTAAAACTTTAAATTTTATTTACAATGCAATTAATTCATTGTTCTTATATCATTAATAATTATTTGCTAGGAGCAATATTTATTATCGCAATTTATTTTACACAAATTATTAAATAGTCCTAATTCTAACTTACAATAAGTTACTTTGCGCCCAACTATGATTTTTTACGCATATATTTGATGTGCATGCAAACTATAATGAAAAGATTTACTCTTCTTGGATAAGCATACAAAATAATCTCAAAAAAGTACAAATTTATTATATTGTTCAATTTTTTAAATAAGGTTGGAAAACACAAAAGTATTATTCAGTTTGGCAGTAATAATAATCGGATTATATTGTTGAAGTTATAAGAATCTAACATTATATTACCTTATTTTACATGATAGAGTTATGTCGCAAAAACATATGACATGTTTTTGAACTGTTTATACATTGTCACTTCATCAAAATGAATATACTTTTAAGTTTAACACTCATTCAACATAAACACACAAATAAGTGTTCAACGAGAAATGGAGTATTATTAAAGGCAAACGACGTTATGTTCACTAGAGTGAAGAAACGATAACTCTAAGCAGTATTATCAACAACAAACTAAATAAGCGTAAAATTTATGATAAACGAATATGTTAGAACAGTCACTAAATCTTTGCTCGCGTTTTATAAAAATACTTATAAAAGCGATATCGATTTTAGTTTCATGTACTTCAAATTAAAACGAGAAACATTTTTCACGTAATTTGCTAAAAATTGAACTTTTCTTATCGAAGAAGTAAACGATATGCCACTTCACTAGCGTTTGTTAGAAAAATGTAAGGTTAACAAATGTTGTAAGAATTTTTTAAAAAATATCAGAAACCAAAAATTTTTTTCGATGAAAATCATTTAATACTTGAGACATATTTTTTTAAGGCCATAAATCTACATTTTGAAGTAATAATACAGAAAGCTGTTGGAGAAAGAAGTTTTCGATATTTTTTTAGTTCAGAACTGTTATGTCTCAAACTTGGATTTACGATGATAAATTGTATAGTTAGAACATTTTTTGCAATAACGTGCACGTCCGTTGTGTGAAGCATTAACTCTTTAATGCCAAACTTTGTATGGTCTATAAACATATTTTGTTATGATATAATTGCAATTGTTTCACTGTTCAACAATTTTCTATAACAAACGAAGTTTCTTTTTAGCTGCAAAGAATTTATTAATAATTTTTAAAGAAGTTCCTTGATAAAACTTTCCGCAATACATATTTTAAATGGAAAATCAAAACGAAAAAAAACTTATTTGATTATATAAAAAAATGTATTTATAACGAAAAAGTTTAATAAGTTAAAAAAATGTTTCTTTCGTTATAAAGTATATTATGATAACTTTTCAGAAAAGATAGATTTATAATTTATTTTCTATCACAAAATACAAAGAATTCTACGTTAATTTCCTTAGCAGTTTTTTTATTCATGTAAATAAAAAGTAAAGGTGTCACCCTCAATTTTTTTGTGCGTTAAGGAAAAGGAAACATAATCTCGAAGGTGTCTCCCGAGTTATAAGATTTCGACTTTTTTTACTCTTACAATGAAATTGTATATAAAATTGCTTTTGAAAGCATACATAAAAATGTCACCCTTTAAATTTTTGTAGAGCACCAATATTTGTTGCGTATTTTAGAAGCTAGAAAAACATTAAAAAGATTCCAAAGATGCTCCCTCAGTCAAAAAATGTTTCGATTTTTGTACTAAAAATATCTTTAGAATTGCTCATATGAAAAACTATCTAATTTTTTGTATATGAAAAAAGCTCAGCTATTTGTAATTCTTACCGTTATAAATTCTTCAAAGTCGCATGGAATAAGCACTCTGTCTCGACATCGTTTAATAGCTATCATTCCTAAATCCAAAACAGGTCCGGAGCCAGATCCCTCCGTGTCCATACCAGAGGAGCTAGCATAAAATCTAGGTGGACCTATGCGAAACGAGTCTCTGGTGCATGTTTTATAAGATATGCTGCACATTCCAATTTCTTGTCGGACGCAGATAATATAATCCTGTCGGGCTAAGAACCGACCATTGGGCAAGTAATTAAATGACCTGAGCGTTCCATTTGAGCCCTGGAAGTACTGAAGACAGCCGGCTGGTGCACGTTGCTCGAACGGCAGCTGAATTATTCGCATTTCCCATATCCGTGATTCCACGTTACCCGGTAATTTAAAGTCGATGGTTATCGTATCGTTACCTACGTCCAAATAAACTGGAGAGAGTAAAAAAAATCTGCTTCGTTAGATGAACCTTTTAATACACAAGATCCTATTTGCTGTTCGACTTTTCCTTTACGAATTAACCAATATACAGCAAGCAAAAAATAAAGCAAAAATAAATAGTGCAATACAACTCAAAGTTAACAGAAAGTTTCGTATCCAAGCTTTGAATATTAACTTTGAATTAACTTTAACAGCTAATCGTTAAAATAACCGCGAACTCGTATCGTAACTCATACTCCAGCCAAGCTTGAACACTTTTTAAATTGAAACTTTCATAATGACAACTTAAAGCAAAAACTTTTGTTGTAATTCTGATTCTTTTTACAGATAATCTTGTTATTGAAAAGATGACATAATTTTTTATACAGATAACACAATAGTAAACAAAAAGAAAAGTACATCCAGCTGAAGTTTAGTTAAACGAACAATTTGTACCATATAATACCGTTGACAAATTCAAGATAACGAAAAAATATACCCACCATGTTGACCACTGTTCCATCCGCATAATTGAAATGTTTTATTTCCATTCCTGATCTGAAAGAATTCATAGAATTTTGTAGAGCATTAATAAAAGTTGAAAAGTTTGATAATTAAAATTCATACCTCCATGGAGTCCTCGTCACAAACTCCGGTGCGCCGGTTTGGTTGACCCTGGAAAATCAATTTTGTTAATTAATTTGTCGCAAATGATCGTTGTAAAGTCTCGACGTTGCTGATTATCATATCCAATATTAAACCCATTATGAAAAGTACAATAGTCGAGATTTACAAAATCCTGACATTGTTTGCATTTTGTAATGAATATTTTTATTTTTAATATATCGCTGAATAAATAACAAACCCACGATGAATTCGGCAAGAAAAACATACCGTTAGGATATGTATAATAGGCCCCCTACATGTCTCTTTTACAGACAAAAGAAAGAGCAGCATAAAAGGCACAGCTATGAAATTTGCATTAAACAACAAATACAACGAAGTAATTATCAAAGGAATTCAAAAATTGTCATTACGGATCGTAATATACTTACTGCTTTCGCACGCAATTAAAATGATAACAATTTAGAACTGCGAGAGACAATGTTTACCTGCAGATATACATTTTCGTTCATTACATCTTGCTGGTGTAAAAAAAAATTCACATTGCTCTGCTCTCGGGGGTATGATCGTTTCGTAATTGCTGAAGCTTAAACTGTAAATGTGGATGAAACAAAATAACACAAACTGTAAACGGTTTGCTTTTATCGCTTTTTTGCGAGTGAGCGTACAAAATAAGCATAGAAAATAAAAAAAGAGTTGCTTTAAGATAATCCACAAATTGTGTTGCACGCTATTTTTTTTGTTTTTGTTTAAAACAATTCAAGGTTCAGTTTTTTCCAAGTAATTTGATAACAATTGTAAGTTTGTTGATAATAATCTTTAAATATTCGTTAAATAAAAAAGTAGCAAATATATTTAATTCAATGCTTATTTTCTGACGTATACTACCATGAATAATGGAAAAATTTTCTTCGTGGTCGGATCAAAATTTATTTAGTAAGAGGGAAATGTTCTGAAATTCCTTCACGATGATTTCCACAAATAATACAGTCATTTTTGAAATTGTATTTCGTTTAAAAAAAACTCCTTATAATTTTGTCCTTTAATGTAATTCAATACTAATACGTAATATTCTAAAATGTATCATAATCAAATATGATTCAAAAAGTATTGCAATGATAAATAATATCAATTCAAGAATATTCCTCAAATGCTGTAATTTTGTAATTATAAATTTCAATTTGAAAATAGTTTCAAGTGACCAACTTGAGTTCGATCAAAACTTTCTTCAGTAAAGTATTTCATAAACTTTATCAGCGGTAACAGAAAAAGCGATGTAATTTTATGGCGAACTTCAACTTTTACTGCAATCATCATATTTTTTAACTTAGCTTTAAGCGAGATTGCAATCTTCAGTGAATTATGCATATTCTTCGAATATAGTTCGACTACGAAATGAAAACAGTTGTCAAAAAAATAACTTCCTTGTAACTTAAAATTCAATGAACAATGATGATCAAAATAAATCAAAAAATTTCACTGAAATTTAAATTATCTGATGTAACTTGTGTAAACAACATTGTGTAAATAGTCGTTTTGATAAATTGACTATTTTCAATCTATTTCTCATCAAATTAATATTTCTTAATTAACATTTGTTCAACTATTTTAATTAAATAATAAAATTAAAAGAAAACTAAATTAAATAAGCTATACATTTAAAAAAATTACACTTGTTTCCGGTATAAATTCTTATTTTTCTTACAACTTTTTATTTCTACATTAACAACTTCATAAGTATATTTACTTATTCGTGTAAAGTAACTGTAGAATAATTTAATCAGGAAATTCGTTGCATTTCTCGACTTTTGAGTGAAAATTTTTCAGGGTTTATTACATAATTCAAGCTGAAGCACAATCACGACACTGACATACCATGTGTCAAGTTTTTTGTCTCTGAAAACCCGCGAAATTTAAAATGTTATCAAAGTTAGTGTGGGAGAAAAAAAACTTTGTTAATGGTGTCTTAAAACTTATTACAGTTCAGCAGACAGTTATTATTTCGCTGTAAGTAGAAGTTTCCTTACCTAAAACAGTCAAGTTTTTTCAAACATTTTATTTTATTGTTCACCGAGACAAGCATTTACTTTAAAGAGCAAAGCATTTTCGTGACAATTACACAGAGAGAATAGTTAACCAAAAGACTTGAAATATTTTATTGTTGATAGTAAATTAAATCCTTTTTAGCGATTGAGTTTTAAAGAATTACATGGGTACTTCAGAGCAAAAATTTTTCTAACATATTTCTTTTAATTTACTAATTAGCGTTGCTTTTTAAGAACAATAATACTCCTTAAGGTTAATAAAAAAAGAATAATTTACAACTAAGTGATGCGTTAATTAATATCCGAAAATTGTACGAAAAAAATAAAAAATTGTTTTACAGCCATTTTTCTTCTCTTAAAAATTTACTTTAATTAAAATCGTATTTTTTTACATCAAAAATCGTCCTCAGCATTCAATAATAATCTTTGAACTTTATTACAAACAGAAAAGAAATATGAACATTTCTTTCTAAATTGGTTTACATTAATATAGATTAATCGTCCTTGATACCTTGAAATGATTTTAAATAATTTGTTAACAAATAATTTTTTAATAAAAATGCGAGAAAATAAAAAAACTCGCATTGAAAACTAAAAATCTCTTTTTATTAAAACTCGTATAATTTTACCAATTTCAAAGATTTTTATTCAAAGAAAATATATACTGAAAATATTTAAATGCAGAGGAAACGCAATTTTAAATCATTTTACAATTTGTTTGTCAAACAATTTAAAGAGTTTATATTTTTATCAAAGTCTAACAAAATACAAAAAAATGTGTTTATAACTTTTGTTATCTCTTTTTTATTTCCTATTATGCTACCGTTATCTTTACTTTCTTCTGCAAAGTTTCAAGTTTCCGATCACTCCAGAAAATTATTTTTTTATATAAAACAAAATAAAAACAGGTGAATAGTTCTGCAAAGTATCATGTACATACGTATAAATAGACACTTAAAATGTACTTTTTCTCCTTGAATTAAAAATATATATATATATATATTGCAAGGAAATGTAAAAAAAACCAATTGAATCATTTATTTGAAGTAATATTTATTATTTAAATCGTTAGAAAGTACTGTGTAAAATCGCAATATAGAATTTTATATTTGTCGTCATTTTAATATTGATCCTAAATGAAATTCAATTACGGATTTCATAAGAAATATTAATATTTAAAATGTTTAATAAATTAAAAGGAGAATATAAAAACTGTTAACACGCGTACATTCGTTCGAATTTGTATAATAATTTTTATAAAAGCGTATATTAATAACAAAAATATTATTTAACTCTTTAGGACGACACCTATTTCAACGTCCAAAATTACAATTTAATGGTTTTTTTCGGATAGTATTCATCAAAAACTTGGAAAAATGCACTAAAAGTGTTTTTTTTAGCTTTTTGCACATTGTTAATAACAATTAGTTGTTTATAACAAAAAATATATTTAGAATCTTAAATCTTGATGTACTTGACATTTTAGCGTTTAATAAGTTTCAGATTTATTGTTTATTCTCAAATTATTTGAGAAAAACGAAATTTGGAAATGTTGCTATATCCGTCCTTAAAGGGTTCAACCGATCTAAAAATAGAATATTTTTAATGTATAATCATTTAAAGGTCCACTCATTTAGAAATGTACTACATGCGGTTTATATTCCATTTGCATATAGATCCCAAATGAAATAGACGAAACACCTAGCATTTACATATAGATTATATTCACCCATATATCTATTGAGAATTCCTTATGAAGCAGATATTTTCTTAATCAATTTTTTAATAGCATCTTTTGTCCAAATTTATTGCATTTCAAATCACGTTACACGTTTCAATCTTTAATTCGCATAATGTTTACTAAACATCAGCCCGCATAATTTATATGTGATCGATATATTCTATATATATATAATAACGAAACGTATGGAGTTACATTGTTTTTTCATATGAGGTCTCCGCATGACTAACAAATCACGACGCATATTTCATATGATTCAATATAATAACAAAAATCATGGAAAAATATAAGATTATAATATCAGATTGCACAAATGAAACTTTTAAGCAAAAAATATAAAAAAAAGAATCTGATCATTATTGAAGAAAAAAAAATGTATTTAATTTGAGCTATATTTCTACCAAATATTTTTTTATACCAATACAAAAGCATTATAGCTATTTCCCAAGGGACTCTATTAAACTCGTCAAAATAGAACCAAGTTTCTTTTTTTGGTTTTTTACTCGCTTAACAAAATACAGAAATTTTCTGTTTGTTATAGCATATTAAGAGAGATTTACTTAATTTCACAGACTGGAATATGTCTATCTACAAACTTTCGCAATTATTGACACTTTTGTTTAGTTTAGCTGTAATAATCAGTCTGCAAGGTAAGCTAAAATTGTATTCCTTGCTACTAACAAAACTAAAAAAAAATTAATTTAGTATTTTTTAAGAAATGAGTAAAAGTAAAAAAGGGAGATTCATCATACATAGTACAAAGTGATAAATAAATAAGTTACTTACTATATTGAAATGTAGAAAGTCAATCCTGATTTGACTCAAGAGGGGATCTATTTTCCTGACGACCACTGAACAATTCATGGGCTGATCGATGAGGTTCGGAAATCCTGGACTGGTTACATAGGTCAAATTATTCTGCACCTCGCCGCCACAGCTTGCGGTGACTTATAGAACATATAAATAACAAACAACTTACTTTAGACACTGGATTCTAATGAAAACTGACAAGAACAATTTACGACAAGAAGTAACTTGATTTCTGTGTAGAACAATAAACAATAATTTAATAATAAAATTTTGATAAAAGAAAATAATGTTACTGTTTAAATTGTCATTATTTACTAATAATAGTTGATTCTTAAATGAAAAAAAGGTTTTATAATTATTTCTTGATTTTATTTCTGCAACAAACAAAGTTTTAAAATAATTTAAAGTAGGTATGGCTTAATTTTATTCAAACTTAGTTTTTTTTTTTAATAAACCCAATAATGTTGTTAAAAGTCCATATAGATACCACTTAACCATGCTAAAACTTTTTCAATTTCCAAAGAATTTTGTTACAGCTATTTGTAAAAAATAGTTTTAGACTAGTTTAAGCTAATCTGCTGAAACCCAAATTCCGTAAAACCTACAATAAACGTTCTTGCGGTAAGAATCACTGTTATTTGGTATCGAGCAATTATTTTTAATGATTTCACAGTAAAGTATTTCGAGAAAATTTTTTAATATTTTCATTTCATGTTTTTTTAATAAAAAATGGTGTGTAAAACAGTCTTAATATTGCTGCAAATTTCGTACTTTTCTTATTTTTTTTCACTATTTATAAGTTTTTATCTTTTGTGAAAAAAGAATTGATTAATTAATTTTTGCATTACTTTTACAAGTGATTTATTTTGTTATGTAATTTAACTATTACATTTATCGACAAGTATTCAACCACGATTTTGTACTAATTAGCATGATATTTTTTTATTTGATGTAAAATTTATAAAGTAATTTATTTGCATGATTGTGATAATGATTATGATGTTAACAACATTATTTATAAGCATAATAATTGCACTAGATTTATGCTTCATACGAAAATCGACATTCAAGAGAGAGTATATTGAAATTAATGGGTGGTTATGTAGGTTGTAAAGTTGTAGTTTGGTAATAATATTACCCATTACATCACAGTTAACTTGAAACAACTTTGAGGCCATGTTTTTCCACATTAAAATTCTTTATCAAAATCGGGGAAAATTTGGCAAAGTTAGGCAAACATTTTGAGCTTAAAAAATTGAATAACTATAGAAAGAAATTTCAATAAACCCAGTTTTTTTACCATTTTCTTCTTATAATTTGATTTATTTTTGATTTAAGACTGGATAATTTTCTTAGTCTTTCAATATGTATTTTGTTCATATAATTTGAATGTTAAACTATTAATGATAATGTAAAATATACTAAAAACGGCTTTAAAATAAACAAAAAACTCAATTCAGGCAATTTTGCATCATTTTTTTCTTTCTCATTTAAAAATAACTCTTCATTATTCGCGAGTAAAATGCTTACAAAGACAGCGCTATTCTTAATGCGCAAGGAAAATTAAAAAAAAAAGAAAGTGTAGATATTTTATACAATTAAAATTATCCTTCCACAGATATTGGCGTTTTTCAGCTCAGAATGTTTGTTCAACTTCCGCGAATGAGTTCTTTGAAAGAAATCCTTTGTTCCAAAACATTTGACTTAAAGTCATTTCAAGCTAGCAGTGACACATAATAAACTTTCGTGAATACATTTCTTAATAAATAAATGTATGAATTAATTTCTATCAAGCAAATTTTTATTTTATTAAAATGCTCATAAAATATAAGCATAAAAAGTAACCTACAAAATTAACTTAATATTTAAAGAAAAGCATTGAAAGAATCTTTTGTTTTCAAAAATAAAAGTTTCTTTTTCCTCATCTCAGCACGGAAAAAAGAAGTTTCTACCTCGTCTAATTAATTATATCTATTCTTAAGTTTTATATTTCCGTCGGTTGATTCATTTGTTATCAAACAATATACGTAGTCGTCAGCAATTTTCTCATTTGAAACACTGAAACTCCTGACATTTCTGCAGAATCAAGAAATTGTTTTCCTGTTGAAATATTAAGACAAATTCTATCTCAACACAGAGATTCTAGTTATAACTCACAGAAACTTTTCGGGACCATAATATGCAAGTCCCGGCATCAATTTTACAACTGGAAGTACATATTTTAACATTCAAACGAGTTATTTGCATATCAAAATGATAAAAGAACATATTTAGTTCCTACAACTGTATAGAAATACAGTATCTTTGGCTGGTTTTTTTTTTAAAAAAAAATATCAAAATATACTCGCTGAGCAGTAAAATTGCTATAATAATCTCGTGGAGATGCCATCATTTTGGCGTACATATTCAGAATTCAGATTTTGATAACGAGTTTTCATTCACCACTTGCGAGCATTCTTTGTTTTACCCGAGAGCCCCTGCAGAATGTTTGCTCAGGTCTCCACTGCGCGAAGCAACTTCAAAGCGTGAAAAATGTAGGAGCTTCTCCAACTTCTCCCGTTTCGGGCACCCTTAAAGCAGAACGGTTAACAGCTTCTTGAAACGAAACACCCGAGGCAACGTTAAACCGGTTTCTAAACTTATTTACGTCAAACATGTTCGCTAGATGCATATACTATTGATAATACATTTTTTTTATTTTTCTCTTAATTACTTAACTTTGTTCGAAATTCAACGAATCAACATAGCTGCAAATATATTCTCTCCTAAAAAAATATCTCTGTTTTAAAATGAACACCAAAAATAAAACGTTCACTACAAACTTGAGCAAAATTTGAATTTCTACTGATTTTTTCTTAATTCGAATCCATGCAAAAAAGCCCCAGTTAAAAGCACTCTTAATAATACAAAACACTTTTTTAAACGTTATACGATGGAACATTAAATATTTTACTGATATAGCCTCTCACACGAAAACGTTCGGTGTAGTTAAGCTGTTTTGAAAATTAAAACGTCGCCAAACAAATTTCATTTCCGATTGGCCTGGCACGGCAATACAATTTTGTCCATCCACTTTAATACATAAATAAATTAGCCGCGATACCGAGCAATTTAAAATCGTGTCTCAAGGAATTTTGTTTTCCGACCACCATTAAGGTGCAAAGAACTTTCTTAAATCACCCTTGGCTGTTATATATATCAAGTTGCAAAATCAACCGTAAAGTCAAATCCCTCTGGAGCCTTTTTTTGTAACGAAAAGCAACCGTAAAATAATATTTATACTCGCTAAAGATATATTTAAGAATGCATAATAAATGTAACACGATTGTTATGTTCTACAAGAAAACTCGAACATTACTGAAAGCTTTTTGACATGCTTGCCTTTGAACAAATATACAGTATTAAACGGTATAATGCTCTTTCAGTTGCCGAATTTTCTTACTAACGTTTCAACCGAAGCGAGTGTATTATAAAGTCTTTCAGCTATGTGGGACGCTGAATACCGAACAGAAAGGCAATTAAATAACTGTACTCCGCAACCGAGTTCGGTTGTCCTCGTACACAAGTTGAAATCAAATATGTCTATAGAAGTGTACCTTTTTCGTTCGCTCGGAAAAACACGTAAAATTACAATGGAATACAATTAACGATGAAAAAATGGCGAACAACGACAACAAAAATGTGAAGTTACGTACGTATACAATGTAGAATCACATTTATTTCTAATAAAAGCAGGAAGTTTGGCAGATTTATTTTGATTTTTTCTATGTTAAACTGCATCAAATTGATGTTTATCGCAGTACATAATCAATTATTACATGATGGATGTATATTAACAATTTATGATGAATTATTTGTATGTGTTTCAAAATAAAAACAAAAATAACACTGTATAGTATAATGTATTGAAAGATTCTTTATCGAAAAAAAAACAGAAAGTACATTACTAATTAAACTAAATTAAATTAACTAGTTTCAATTTTTAGTCAATTAATTTTTGCAAAGAAAATCCAAACATTCTTTGATTTATAGTTATTGTCTGAAAAACTTGCTTTGACTGATTTGTTTGTTTTAAGGTATTTCTCCGACGAAACAGTTTTCTTACGAATTATTTAATATTTGAACAAAACGTTGTTCAAGTTTTAAATAGTCATACACGATTTTTGCAGATTTTTTATCCGCTTACTTTTTGAGAAAATCCAAATTAAAGTTTCAATTGTTCTATATTGACGCATAGGTTAGAATAGTAAGACTGGATTTACAATGAGGATTTATCAAAATAGTGAACGGATTAAAAATCTGAAAAAAAATCTTGCATTATTGTTTTATTGTAAGAAACCTTTTTGTGTAATTTTAGCTTATTTGTAAAAAAAACGGTTTCAGCGGTGACATACCTTAAAAACATTTTTTGGGAAGAAAAATTATTAGAGAAAGGTTATTTTTAAGTTATATTTTACTTTTAAGTAAATATTTTTAAACTAGTGATCATTTAAAAGAAAATTTACTCAGGTTTAAAGTTTTTTATTAGACATGATCACAGCTTATAATTAGTGTCCACTTAAATAGGATCATAGTTGATCATTATTGTGTAGTTGCTTTAAAAAACTGTATTGTCAAATTGATCGTTGCTTTTTAGTTAGAAATTAAATACATAATTGAACCAATCATAGTACTCTGTATTGAATTATTAAGCATATTGATTAGTTGTCGTTGTATCCTAATTGGTTTGCAGTTATTTCTCTAAAGCTTAACTCATACAATACACACATAGATATGTTCTATATATTATGCCCCAAAAGAGAAATAAATAAAATTATGGAATCGACTAGTTGATTTATGAATTTCTATAAAAGAAGAAAATAAAAAACTGTGTGAAGCAATTAAAAAATATATTTAAATCTGTCAAAAGTTTAGATTGAAGACTTTTGCTATTAAAATTGTGATTCCAATAAATGAGTTATTTAATAATAACAATAATGATCAAATAAATCTTAATAACGAACAAAATATTACGCGATTCTCAAAGTCTTCCGTATTGAATCATGTGACCTAAATTTTATACTAATCCATAATAACCTTCTCTTGAATTTGAACTAGTATTGGCCCAATAAGGAATTTCAGTATAATGAATTAATGTCGCGCATATTGATTGATATTTTAAACTAATTTTCTCGTGACTAATATATATTTCAAGAATAATTAAGATTTTCACGATAAGTGTTGAGCTGATTCATTTTTTGAAATCATCTAATATTAAAATTGATTAATCACTGTACATATTGAACACCGGTTACATACCGTGTCACGTATCTTAAACCTCAAACACATCTTAAATTCAATATCTGGGATATTTTTTTTTTTTTAATTTTACGCAACCCATATATTTTTCAAGTTACTATGCAACTTTAATTAAAGTCAGATGACTGATTTTCCACAGTTTAATGATTTCATAAATATTAACACTGTGAACATCTTTGCAAATATTGATTCATGACCCTTAATGAGAAATATTTCAGCACATATGATTTATACTGTTTGATTTTTCACAAGAATGTATTGTTCAAAAAATTCATAAACAATATTTTGAGACACTTGAAATATATAAATCATAAGTTTTACTTTTCTCGTAGTTATTCATCCTTACAGAATATTTTTTTTTTTTTTTAATACCAAGAGAAATGCTCTGTAATATCATCAGAAATTCATGTTACTTTTTTATATGAATCACATACGTATACTAGTCTTGTTTCAAACATTTTTGTGCAAATAATTTGAAATAATGTACAATTTTTTTAAATTATACACTGTACAGAAAAAAAGGCCACCTATTTAAAATCAAAATTTAGGCCACTTTCAAGCCGTAACTTCTGTAATTTTCATCGTAATTGAATTTTTTTTTTTTAGATTAAAGCTTGAATTCTCAACTTTTAGATGCATTTGCGAAAAAATAGAATTTTTTTTGTTTATGCAAATAGCTTGTAAACAAAAAGATTTTTAGGTACGAAAACTTTACCAACTTTCCATGGGTGTATGGGAAAAATTTGC
>JABFPM010002399.1:0-16816 GCA_022817325.1 Idris sp. 1 HC-2018 | reverse complement strand
CTTTACAATATGGCTTTTGCGTCAAAATGGATTAATAAATTTAATTTCCAGCAATATTTACAAACAATGCTTAATTCAATATCACAATTGAAGACTTATTAAAATTTAATAGTTTCATTTATCTAGAAAATTTACATTTTTATTCTCAGAATTTCATGACATAAATTAAATAATCGTTGAATTAAATTAAATTTATTTTTATACTGAGCTTAAATTTGTATCAATTCTTACATTTAAGCAATAACCGGTAATTTTATACGCTAGGACATGATAATGGTGCAAAAATCTTCCGATAATGTTTGCCATAACTTTGCTAAAGATTTGCCAATACTCTGTTATTTTACTACACAAACCATGTCATAATTAATCCATTTTGATGCAAAAGCCATAATGTAAAAAAGCCAATCATTTTAGATCAAAAGTGACTGGCTTTGTTTTGCCCTTCTATGAAAATTGGTCGTATTAAATTGGTCGTAAAATGGCCATTTTTTATGGAAAAACCTTTTTTGTCATTTTATTACAAAAAAATGAATTTTTAGAAACCATCATGAAAACCATAGGTTGTGCGGCAAATTTTTCCCATACACCCATGAAAAGTTGGTAAAGTTTTCTTACCTAAAGATTTTTTGTTTACAAGTTATTTGCATAAACAAAAAAAAATTCTATTTTTTCGCAAATGCATCTAAAAGTTGAGACTTCAAGCTTTAATCTAAAAAACATATTCAATTACAATGAAAATTACAGAAGTTACGACGGCTTGAAAGTGGCCTAAATATTGATTTTAACTAGGTGGCCTTTTTTTCTGTCCAGTGTATTAAAACTAGTTTTTCTAGTCTTAAAAATAAATCTAAAAAATTATATTAGTTTTGAATAGCATTATTTATTTCTTTCTTTTACCATAGTTAAACTTTATTTTTTTAAACAATTTTTTCTGAATTATTTAAAACAAAAACGACGCAACAACTTATTACTTTAGTTATATAATATCAACATTTTGATTTAATAAAATTTTCATACTAATAAATATGTTTAAGGTTATAAGTGTTTTAATTTAAAAAATTTTTATTCTAAAATTCGCACACGAATTCTTAATTTACACATGGTAAAATAAAAAGTATTGACGTGTTGCGGAATTTTAATAAATGCTGTTTTTGAATGTGTATCTCTTTCCGTGTAGTAAATTAAATAGTGTCAACAATTATTTTTTAGGCTATAATTTGAAATTTACCCAAATTTCACCTAAGGGTTTATTTACATAAAAATATATTTTCTTACTACTATTTTATGACTGTACATTAATAATTTTGTTTAATTCTCATAGAAATTTATAAGAAAGTTTTAATCACATGAATTAAAAATCAAAATATATTTTACTGAAAAAAATGATTTCTTTATATAATTTGATATTAAGTATATGAAATATTTAAACCAAAAAGGTAACGGATATGGCTAGAAGCATTTGCAAAATATAACACGATCATGTCAAGGAACTTACGAAAATTCGTCAAAATGTTATTATTGTTGCGTAATTTTTGCAATTCGTTAATCGTCGCCGTTTCATAAACTATTAAAATCTAGTTTTTTCAGT
The DNA here is from genome assembly GCA_022817325.1 of Idris sp. 1 HC-2018. Classification (NCBI taxonomy): domain Eukaryota; kingdom Metazoa; phylum Arthropoda; class Insecta; order Hymenoptera; family Scelionidae; genus Idris; species Idris sp. 1 HC-2018. The sequence continues at coordinate 15,228 of JABFPM010002399.1, read as the reverse complement.
ATATCAAACAGTTAGATTTTAAGAATAGTACAAAAAACTACAAACCCTCGAATATAAATATAATCAACTTGTATATCAGTTTCACGTCTGCAAGATTTGATAAAGTAAACTCATAGATTCGATATGAGACATTTCGAGCGCTTAGTGATGATCTGACTGCGTTTGACCTTCGAACACGTTCGACTGATTTCAATCTAACGCGCGGATTAGAGTTATCAATCAATTACGAATGAATGAACTTGATATTCGATTAGTATACTCAGTTGCTGTAGAAATTTTTTTAAATTATTTTTTTCATTTATTTTTTATTTATTTTGCTCGACAGAAATAATATAATTAAACGAGTACCAATCAACACTAAATATTGACATAATGGAAACAATTTACTTACATTTCGACTCTTTGTAAAATAATTTAATCTAATTTGTTTAATTCAAGTGCCGATTTTGTGTAATTGTTTAGTTTCATAATTTGATTCTATAATAATGGATTTAAAATCATCATTTGATAATGAAATTAATTACAATCATTCGAATAATTTAAAAACATTTTTAACTTATAGCTGGAAGAAACATTCGAAAGCGATTTGGAACAAAATTCTCTAATTTAAAAGTTTATTAAAACTTTACTCAACTGTTCAAAAAAACAGCGAAACTTTTAATTATATCCAATAGATCAAACTGCGGACAAATATTTCAAAAGTGAACTTTATGATGTCTTTAGTTTTACTAAAAAAATTTGAATCTTGTTAAAAAAGACTAAATCTGTTCAAATTTAAAAAATATATTTTATGACAAATATAATGTGAACTTAATTAAATCTATCAATTTTTCTCTTGTTAATAAAATTAAATGTCAAAAAATAACTGATTTTAAGTTACACTGAAAAAAATTTTCGTACTGTAACCAAGTATATAATATACTTGCAAAAATATACTTGACTCAAGTATATTTTCACTTGATGCAAATGAATTTCACTTGAAATAAGTCAAATATACTTGATTTAAATATATGATATACTTCAATATGATTGATCATATTTTCACTTCATTCAAGTATATTTCACTTGATTCGAGGTGCCTGTTTTTTCAGTGTACTCATGTACACTTCAACTTACCACAACTTTCAAGCACTTATGTCTTTTCATTGCAGACTATTCGTTCAGAATTTATAAGTGCTTTTTATTATACACGAATAGAAGGATGCATCACAATCGACAGCGCCACCACGCATGACAAAAGAACTAACGAACCTTCCGAATAAATTGTGAAGCATGCGCAACGAACTAAACTGCTAAGCATTTTAGTTTCTTTATGTAACATGAGACTTTCATGCTTCGTATTTTGTCATGTGTGCACGATTAAAACTTGTACACATTTTGCAGATTTTGGTTATGTCAACATTGTTAGATTTTCTAACCTCACAAATACGAGAAAATAATATGAAATAAAATTAATTTATTAATTAAAGGTCAAAAAAATTCAATTCATTTACAAAATACAATATTTATTAATTTTTTTTAAAATTGAACAATAAAAATGTATATTTTTATCTCTATAATAGTTTATTTTATCAAAAAAAAACAAGTGAAATTAAATTAATCTTATTGATAAAATGAATAATAATAATTTTGATAACATGAAATACTTAAAATTAATGAATAATTAATATATACAATTTATGTATTTTAGACACAAATCTCAAAAATAAATAAGAAACATTTTTTTTTAATAATAATTCTTTTTAAAAATAAATCATTTTAATAATAATGAAAATATCAAAGAAACATTAAGAAATTATTTATTTCAGCAACACTGAAATTAGTTATTTAATTATTTTTGTATTTAAATAAATTTATTTCTATTTTATTGAAAAATTGTCAATAATAAATCCGAATAATCCTAAGTTTTTAACAAGTCGTGCACTTTGTCGTCTAACATCACAAAAACATTGAACAATTTCAGTATCAAAAACAATAATTAACTTAAACTGCGCCGGACGATGTCAGAAAACGTTGCGAGCAATGTGAGACTTGAAAATTTGCACGACAAATCGTTGTGCATGCATTCCTTTTTCAAAAGCATTAACGCATTACAAATTGTAGAGCGGCGTGGCGCAGCGATTTATTACACGTGCCTCACAGAAATCGGTTTTGGCTCACAAGTTCGTAGTGCGATTACCAGTGGCGCTACGATCTGTTATGCATCTTTCTACCCGTGTATAATAAAAGCTTATTGATTTTGCAAGTCATTTAAATTTAGTGAGTTCTAACACAAACTCATTGTTATCAATCGAATAAAATAATAAGATAGTATGAGCCAAATGAGCACATGATATTCTAAAATATTTTCAAAATATTGTAGAAATGTCAATAACAAAAATTAAAATAATGATCTAAAAATATTATAAAAAACCCAGAAATGTTCTGAGAATATGCTCGCCTAAAATAATATTCAAATCATTTTTCGCGTTACTGAATATTAAATTATTATTCTACAAATATTTTTTAATACTAATTAAACATTTATACGATAATATATAATCACATTTTGATATTATAAAGAAATTTTAATAAATACATTTTTCAAATATTTGGCAATATTTTTATTATAAAAGATTTCATTAATAATTGTGACTGTGTTTGAGTGAACTATAAATCGAAGCAAATCTATTTACGAAAAAATCGTAACTTCAAAAATAAATGTTCTTATGTTTAAACATATAAACACAGATAAGAATAAGAGACTAATTGCAAAATAATTGCAACCATAAAAATGTTCTCGACAATTTAAGAACATATCGAGTAAATCGCAAAGAATCAAAAATCCTTTATACTTTCCGCTGGCAATCTTGCTATGAGTTGTTTCTGTGTGTGAACCATCTAGCGGAAGAAACAAAAACTGAATATTTACTTGACTCTAATATGAACTGTAGGTAATAAAAAATGTATTTTTGTATTAGAAACAAATCCCTTCTAAATAGCTTAATCGTCATTTTCTTATCTTTTTTATTGAATTATAATAATTGTGAAAAATGTCGATTTTGCGTAATGTTCAATGTTTATGCCCATTAAAGTCTGAAATTGTACAGAACAACTGCAAAATAACTATTATACGCTTAACAAATTCAAAATTGCGTTGAAAAAATAGGCTCTTGGAAACTTAAGATTCGCTTTAGTCAAGAAGAGTATCTATAGAGATAATAGTGTCGGCTTAGGCGACAACTCTGTACTCTAACTCTCACGTCTTGAGTGTACTGAACAGCGACGACAAGACTTCTTTTGATGTTACGTGAAAAGCCGAGCCGCTGGTAGAGAATACGTTGCGATGATGTGGGCAGCTTTTGTTACCATGTTCCTCAATTCCATGTTTTCACGCAAAAAAAATCAACATGACTATGTAAAATACCTTTTGTGGTAAAGTTATGAAGCACTGGCCTCCGAGGAGAAAAAAGTTTAACCAGTAACACCATATGTTGGTAATTCTTCTCCACAAGAGGATTTAGAAAATGTGGCAACTCCGCCTGTCACTATACCACTAGAAGCAAATCTCCTCTACTAGAGCTACGCACAAGCATTGGGCTACAGAATAGAAGAATGCCAATACACCACAAACCTTTTCACAAGCATGAGGGCATTAGAAGGCTTAATAACTATCTCGGTAATAAAATTTCAAAGGGTGGTACACAGCTGGAAATAAATAATTTGGTCACTGCCTCAATCCTTACCTAACCTTTTTATCGTAATAAAACCACAGTTAGTTCTAAGAAAAAATAACGAGTAGATCAGAAAATTAAAGAAGCCCGACGGCAAGCAACTTAAATTTAGTGTGTGAAAAAATATATGCCAAGTGGCAGAATATTTTCTGTAAGTAGAAGAAATATCGTCAGGCTATATATTATTTAAACAAAATCCATCTATTTGCCGATAGAGGTCGAAAATCCACCAAAGCCCAGCAGTGTTCAGACATTCTGGAAGAAGATTTACGAGACGGAAAAGCCAATCTACGAGAACACACTTGGTATGCGAGCTTTACCTCAGTTAGATTCAAGTCTGTTATGATAGAAGAAGACTGTAGTACACCAATCACAATAGTAGAAGTGCAGAAAATAATTAAAGGTATGAAGAACGTCTCTGCTCCTAACTCATTCCTGCATAGTTGGTGGAAAAACGTTCTGTTTTATTACTTAAATCAGGAGATCTGCCACAACCCAAAAATTACTGACTTATTACATGTCGTAACAACCTATTTGAGATTTTTACAAGAACCTTAAATACTAGGTTTTTGGATACCGTAAAACTTGTATGGCAAGAAATACGTGGTAAACGAGGATTGAAAAAGAGAGAATCAACAGAGTGTCCAGAGAATCTGCTGATTGACAGAATACTCTGTCAAGATACATTAATTTATAAACGAAATCTGTCGATATTCTGGATGTACTACCGCAAGGTGTTTGATTCAACATCCCACAGACTTTTGATCTGCCTACTTGAGTGTCTTGGTGAAATATATTACTGCATTAATGGCCCTCAAATTCTGTTCAATTAGAGTCTGCTCGAATACTCTGATTCAAGAGAGGGCGTTCAAAATATTCCCAGAAATAAGGAATTTTGGTGTTTTTTCGCCCTTTCATATGCCTAAACCTGCGTACGTCTTCGCCGTATCAAAGAGGCAACGACAACAGGCCGAGAGAGGCATCGTAGGTGTCCAAATTGCAGGGGGCCATTGCAGAAAGATTTATCCTTCTGTTTTTGTACGGGTCTCGAATGGTTTAGCCTGAAGATGGCTCTGACCTGTGTTGTTGCATCCTGACGAAAACTTGCGGTGGAAATCCAATCGTGTCTCGACGCCCGTATGGCGGCCTGTGAGCACGGGCATAGGACAAATTGCGCTAAGCTACCAGGTAAAAAATATGCAGGCACTGCCTCTGCGTGGTACCCCGTAGGTAAATCATCAAATATCAATGTTGAATTTGACAACCCACTTGAATGGGGTCTACTGTTGTAACATGATGCAGCAAAGAGAGCCTTTATTGATCACAATCAATAGTTTTAATCGGTTTTTCAAAAGGACTGTTTCTATTGGTCGAATGATCGAGCGGTTTACTCAGAACACCGGAATGAAGCTGGAATATGACGTATGTACCAATTTTTCAGTGTATCTTAAAATTTCTTATGGAGATTATTCAAAATTTCGTTTAGTAATTTTTTGGAGTTTTCCTTGAGATTTTATAGTCAATTCTAAGAATTTGTAGGGTTTTTTATGAGATGTTTTATGAGGTTTTTTGATTTTTTCTAGAAATTTGTAGGGGAATTTTAATTTCCCTATAATATAATTATAAAATATAATTTATAAAATAAAATAATAAAATATAAAAATTATAAAATAAAATGTGTACATTTTTATTGGTGCGTCTGAACAATTTTATTTCTGATTATTTATGACTCATAATAATTTATCAGAAACAATTTGTTAAACACTATGAAATTACGTCTACAATATAATTCATGAATATTCTGAAAAAACCTAAACTGACCAACCGATGATTCAATAATCCAATAATTTTAGGGGTCATTTTAGGGTACATCTAGGGTACATGAAAGTGTATTTTTGAAGTGATACATATTTTGGGGATCATTTTACTGTTATTATGGAATCAGTTGCGTGTAACCTAAGCAATTGAATTTTAATTTATTTTTTTCTATAAAAACATTGTTTTAAAAGAAATATGTTATTTTAGATGTGATTTTGGAGTGTTTTTGGGGTTGTTGTGCGATTTTACTGCGATGATTTTAAGAATTCTGGCCTCAATCTAAAGTCATTGTAAGGTTACTCTGGGATCTTACTAGGGTCATTCTAGCGTGATTTCGAATTGATTTTAGGGTGTTTCTGTGGTTATTTTTGTATCTTATTGGGATAGGTCAGAAGTCATTTTGGAGTCATCCAGTGGTTATTCTGAAATTTTTTTAAATCATTCTGAGGTCACTTTGGAGTTCTTTTGACAACATTTGTCAGTGGTTCTGAAGTTATTTAAAGAAAAATTCTCGGTCATTTTAGGTTCTTTTTCACCTCACCATGAAATCGTATAAGAGTCTATCTAAAATCTTTCTGAAGTCGTTTTGGTAGTGTTTTAAGGTCATTCTGGGGTCATTTTTGGATCGTTCGGTGTCTTTCTGAGATCATTGTGGGGGTATTTGAAGGATCATTGTACATCCATTCTGAGATCGATTTAAGATTGTTTTAGCGTCATTTTGTGGTCATTCATGACTCATGAGAATGTTCATAATACATCAACTTATGTCTTCTACTAAAATCAACTAAAATATTCACAAATTAAAGTATATTTATGAGTTCATTCAAGTAAAATATACTTTATTAAAGTGGTAATGGTAAATTATTAGTATCATAATACTCTACCTCAGAATTGTAATTTAAAAAGACCTTGCTTAAAATCACGATAAAATTGCTACTATACATAAAAGCATTTATTGACCTTAAATGCTGATAACCTTAAGTGCGTCATCTAAACTTTACTCACAATGACAAAAACTAATCGACATGAAATTTTACTTAACGTTACAAATGTTTACGTTTTGGCGCGATAAAGTTCTTTATTTCACGTAGCATTTTAAGTAAATATTTGTATAATTTTACATTTTTTCCTAGGAGTGCAGGTAACAAAAAATATTATTAGCTAATAATGTGATTATTTTTAAGCTTGCCTCAATTTATTTTTATGTATAAGTTCATTGAATGAGAAAAACATATCTTAACATAAGTTTCTTATGATTTTCATTTCACATAATCATTTTAATCCGACTTTTTGACATTGATTATTTTTACCCAAATTAGGTCGACCATTTTAGCAAATCTTAATTTACAATTTTTAATTTTTACTGAAGATTTGCAATGAGTAACAAAAAATAGATTCTGATTACATTCATTTTGTCATGCAAATTGTTTAATTAAAAAAACTATTACATCAAGCTATTTCAAAAAATTATTTTAAAACTTATAACGTTATTTAAAATGCTGGGTTAATATTCATATTTAAATGAAACACAAACTTTTGAAATGATGCTTGTAATTAATAAATAAATGATAGTAATACGTGATTACAAAGATGCTTACGATTCCATTGAAATACGCATTTCGTTTGCGAATTGAGATAGCATGTACTAAATTCATCGCAGTGAGATGTTAACATTTGATAAGTTATTTGTCATTCTGGTCTCTTTTATGTAAAAATATATTTCATGCGTAAATCTTGTTTGTTTGATCAGGAGAAATTTTGCTAAATATTAATAAGCAAAAATTTTTTTATAAATGGGAATATGATTATATGTTAAACTGTGTTCAAATTGAGAGCATACAAAGAAAGAGTTTCTAAACATTAAAAATGTTGATAACTTGAAACCTACTCGTGTCCAAAAAATTCGCTTGCTCTAAATATGATTGTATTACTTTGCTTGAAATATTTAAAACAGAGTTATTTTCAACTAATTATTATAAACTGAAGAGATGTTCACAAGAATGGTTAAGATCGCTATTTTGCAACTGATCTCTTTAAAATCCTGCAAAATATTGCCTTTCATGTCCCAAAAATGTACGTAAAGTCCGTACAATTATTATATACTGCTTTTATAAGAAATATGAGGTTAGAAAATAGTCATTTTCAAAAGACCATAGTGTGACAAGGTTTCTCATAACCCTAGTTAAAATTGAATCAGAGCCCCAAAGAGGCTCGCCCTGATAAATTATAGGGACATTTATAGGACTCATAAATGCTATAACCGGGCCCATGAACGGCGTATAACACCTTGCCTTTATAATTCTTATATAACCTACCCTTACTAGGCCCTACAAAAGCCCTACGAAGGCGTGCTCGAAAAAAATTTTTTCATTAAAGAACAAAAAATATACAAAAAAATTAATATTTTAATTGTATTATTAATTACGTTAATTTAAAAATATCTTCTCTTTAAAAACATTTTTCGAAGAATAAAAATTCCGATGGCCGTGGAATCGAACTCATGATACTGAGATTTCCATCTATATCTAATATTATATTTAACCCACAGGACCACAAAGCTTTTTAGCGACACCATTGTTAAAATAAATATGTACATTTTGGGATGTCGCGCAATTAACAAAAACGTTTAATCTGGAATGAACAAATTTATTTTAAGAAACTTTTACAAGAAGCTTGTCGCTACGAGTACAGACCAAAAGGGAAGAAAGAATGAAGTCAATAGTTTGGCGGAAGTGAGGGCGCAACGATCGGGTAACATAAGTAAAACATAGAGGACGCGCAAGCGCTCACAAATAGCGGGAAATTGAAAAGGATTATTAACACCCCCACTCAATTGATGGTCTATTTGAAGGTAGGGCCTTAGTCAAAATGTCTGCTGGCATCTTCTCGCTGCACAGGTATTGTAAATCAATTGTTTGTTCCTTGAGAGACTGGCGAACAAATTGATATTGAATATCAATATGTTTCGATCTGCTATGAAAAATTGGATTTCAGGGAAGTTTACCCGCTCCCTGGTTGTCGTTGTACAGCTGGGTCTTGGAGAGGTGATCGAAACCTAATTCAGAGAGGAACTTTGTTAAGTAAATAGTCTCCTTAACAGCTTCCGAGAGACCCATATACTCGGCCTCGGTTGAAGACAGGGCCACAGCCCTCAGCTTGCGACTCTTCCATGATACGGCGCTTCCCCCGAGGACAAACAAGTCGATGTAAGACCGACGGTCGACAATGCATCCACCCCAGTCGGAGTCAACAAAGCCTTGAATGGGTACCCCGGTTCTCTTGAAATTCAGAGCTAGGTTCAGCGAACCTTTCAGGCACCGTAATACTTTCTTCGCTTCACTCCATTGAGACTTGGTGAATTTGTTGTTGAACTGGCTGAGATAGCTCACAGCGTGAGCTAAGTCTGGGCGAGTTTCGACTGATAAATACATCAGTGCTCCAACTAGATCACAATAAGGATAAGTGATAACATCGTCCTCTATTTGATCCAGGTTGTCAATTTGGTGGCCGATAATCATGGGCGTGCAGACAGGTTTGCGGTCCTGCATGTCGAACCTCTGCAAAATGTCTCTGATGTATCCAGCTTGAGATAAACTGATTGCTTTCCCGGTGTCGTTTTCCGATTGCGTTATCTCGATTCCCCGACAAAATTTTGCATTGCCGAGGTCTCGAATGGTGAACTCTTGGCAGAGTCTTTGCTTGAACCTTTCCAATTTGACAGGACATCTGTAGGCGATAAGTAGGTCATCTACGTAAACTAGTATAAATTAGTCCTTTTTGGCGTTGAAGTAAACGCAGGGGTCAGCATTCGAAGAAGAAAATCCGAGTCGACGTAGAGTATCGTTAAACTTGATGTGCCACCGTCTGCCCGACTGTTTCAGTCTGGGATAACATGCCGATAGCCTTCTGAGCGACGTTAGAGGTACCATTGACGATTCGTTCCAGCATCTCTTCAAGGAGTTTGGGCTGCCCCATATAAACCACCGTGTCCATGGAATCATTGAGGTAAGCCGTCGTGACGTCGAATTGGACCAACTTCATCGAAGATTCAACGGATAGCCTACCAAGAGTCCTCAGGGAGTTGAGTTTAGCGACAGGGGCAAAAGTCTCCTGGTAGTCATCCCAGGACGTTGTAAGAAGCCCTGAGCGACCACCCGTGCCTTTCGCCTTTTGAAAGATCCATCGGCGTTGTATTTATTTCCCAAACAGTTCTACAACTGATCACCTTGTCGTGGGGTTTCGAAGGATCCCTTTCTCAGTCCTCTGGCTGGTGAGGTCTTCCGTGTATTTGACTGGTTCGAAGTCCTCGAAGAATCTCACGTCCTTTGACAGGGTGTCCAGCGACAAGGAGGAATAAAATTCCAGGCTATTTCCAGGCTTTTTCCCGGCTATTTCCAGGTTAAAAAATTTTCCCTTATTCAAAATTCCAAAGGTGATTTTCGTTATTTTAAGGGTTTACAATCTATAATTAAACTTCAATAATATTCATTTTTTATTTATTACAATAATAAAATTGAGTTTTAACAATAATAAAAATTGAATTAAATTATTAAAAAATTTAAATTTCAACACTTTCAAATATACTCTTATATAATATAAATAGCTCCGCTTTTTTTCTGATTTTGGCAATTTCTCCCTAGTATCTCAGCAATATCTGAAAAATAAAAAAATAAAATTATATAAAAATAAAAAAGAATCTTCAATTATAATTAAAAATTATAGTTTGCGATATGACATAATAATTAAAAATACTTACAGTTAAAGTTTAAACTTGAGAGTTTCGATTTCTTTTTTAATTGTACGAGCTTCTTTCCGCGCATCTTCAAGCACCTGTGCTTTTTGAGAATTAAGTAATCTCACTTTGGCGTTAATAATTCGTTTGTCGTTTTCTAGGTTTGACTTCTTATTTTCGAGAGCTTTTTTCGCCAGAGCTTCTTGATACCTCGAATGAGCGTTGCGTGCTTCTTGGATCATTTTCTTCGTTATTGGAACTTGAGCGATTCCTCCCAAAGCAGAAACAGAATCGTAAATAATTCTGCGACCTACAATCGTTTCTTCCAACATGTTTTCAATTAGACATTCAGCATTTACCGAAAATCCTCTTTCAATATTCGCATTTTCATGTGACAAAATAAGTGTCATTTTTAAAATCTTCTTGAAGCTCTTGCATTCGTCGTCAATGTTTTTGAGCAGGTTTATCCAAAAAGTATCTAATCTTTCTTCTTTTCTTTTAAATTTGTTCATCAAATCCAAAGCGTTGGAATCCGAAGTTATAATCTTAAATTCACGCAACGCTTTTTCGGCAGTAATGCTGCTAATCCAGTTATTCTCGTGCAGTTTATCTAACAATTTTTTTAGTTTGTCTCGTCCTTCACTTTTACGTGCTATTGCTGGATCAAAGCAACTGATAATTTCACAGAGTTTTCTTTTCAATGGAGAACGTTCCATCATTTTCAGCACGAACTTTTGCAAACCTTTTCGTCAGTTCTGACGAAATGAAATAATGTCATGCTCCCTCAAGTTTTTACACTTCTTAATTTCCTTAGTGGCTTCAAATCCGATTTCAATTAATTTGCTCGGAATAAGATTTTCTTGTTTTTGTACATCTACAGAAATACTAATCTCACTTTCCTTAACGAAACGTTCCATAATAGAAATAACTGTTGATGTCAAGGCGGAATTTAAAAAAGGTGCCAGAGGCCAATCAGACTGGAACTCTTGAAGAAATGGTTCGACTTCGTCTGCGATTGTTTTGAAGAAAGCTAGTTTTGGCCCAATCATGGGGTCTTTTAGGTGATCTTCGACAGTATAGAAGCTGGCAGACACAGGCCTAACTTTGTCTTTATTGACACTTTCAATAAAAATTTTCAAATGAGGAAGCATTTCAATAGCTCTTTGCGCCACTGCAGTGTTTTCCAGCCATCGAATGTTACAAAACTTATGTGGGAAAAGTTTACTTTTAGTATAATTTATGTACAGCGCTCGTCTTGCAGGAACATTTTTAAATAAGTTGTATAAAGCTCGTAAAAATTCCGCTATTTTCCAACCAGTTTCAACCATAGCTGCTTTAAAAGCATTATGAGTGGTATGAATACCACAACTGCCAAGCTCCAAAATAACTTTTTCGATGCCGATTTCCTTCATCGTTATCTTGAAATCTTTTAAAACTTTGAAGTTCACATTTGGTCCGTCCATTGAGATTTGGAGAATTTTTTTGTGATCTAATGGTGCGGCAGCGTCCAGTAACTCTTGGAGAAGATCCGCAGCCTTACAACTTCCTAGGAAAGTTGATGTAAAATATCTTGTGCTAACTAAATCTGAATCGTTATCCCAAAATCGAACATTTGTTAATATCCATTTGTTGGCGCTGACAAACTTTATTAAATGACTCGTCGAATCCAATTACGATTTCGTTACTCTTTTGGATAATGTCAATTAACAAAATTTTAAAATAAGATGCCAGACCATAAAGAAGGGTATATCCCATTTTAGATTTTTTTAATTGTAATTTGGCAGCGATTTCCGAGTCACTAAACATAGCTGCAAAAAGATCTACAGATTTTCCAGCACTTCTTGTTGATTTGTGGTTCGTGATACAATCTAAACACCAGAGAATTTCAGCTTTCTTTACTTTGTCGTTAAGAGAAACAAATTGATCTAACGTTTGTGCCAATGGTCTTTCTTTCTTTCTTAATATCCCAGAAGAAGAAGAATTGGTTGATTGGTTGGTACTTTCTGGGTTCGAATTTGTATTCAAAGGCTGATTCACTGTTTCAGATGGACAAGGATTTTCGGCGCTCTTACTAGTCTTCGAAGTTGGAATAAATTCACTGAAACGACGATTTCCTAGTAGAATCTGTAACTTTTCCTTGTGTTTGGCTCCTTTTCCATGGCTGAGAAGAGCTGCACGTCCCATAGAGCTGAGCGAGAATGTTTTACGACAAATTTTGCAATAAGCCTTTGTAACATCATTCGGGATTTCTTGGATCCATTGCTTCAATTCTGGATCATTTGACCAATCATTTTGAAACGTGCATGTACCTTTCGGGGGTCCCATGATTTTACTAGAAAACTGAAATTATATAAATAAAATATTATTTTTTTATTAAAATAAAACAATCAATCAATCGAAAAAAATTGTTGAATATAAACATCTGATAAATATTATCATGTATTATTTAGATTTGTAACTTAAAATATAATGTAATTCGATTAACACTTACCTTTTTACATAAAAATGAATAAAAGCGGCTAAAACTGTGGAATAAATTTTGATATTTACATATTTTATATTTTGTCCACAACAATGCAACTGTTTTCAAGCAAAAACTTGTATTGTTTTACTTTATATTTTGAGTGTTATGATCATTACCAACTTTGAATACGTAAAAAAGTAACTAGGAACAAGTTTTTTAGCGCGAAATTTCAAACGATTAAAGATGCCATAAATTTTTTCGTTTAAAAAAAGAACAAAAATATTTCATTAGAAATTTCCAGGCTGGGTATAAAATCCCAGGCTATTTCCCGGCTTTTCCCGGTAAAAATTTATTCCAGGCTAATTCCCGGCTTTCCAAATTTTCCCGGTCGCTGGACACCCTGTTTGAGATGTGAATTCTTCGATCAGTGGGTACCCAAATCCTGTATCCCTTTGATACGCTGGAGTAACCTACCATCAATCCGGGTTTGGCCCTGGGTTCAAACTTGCCCTTGTTTGGCGACTTGTCAAGGGTGTAAGCCTTACACCCGAAAATTCGGAGATGACATACGTTAGGTTTAGAACCGATCTTAAAAAGAGTTTTGAGTCCCAGAGGTTTTGAGATGCACCGATTTCGAATGTGATTTGGGGCTGACCCAACTTCCGCCCAAAATCCCGGAGTCAGTCCAGCCCTAATCAACATGCATCTGGCGAATCCCACAAGCGTTCGGTTGCGGCGCTCTGCAACCCCGTTTTATTGGGGAGTGTAGAGTACCGTCAGACGTTTTTTGATTCCGGAATCGGCTAGAAACTTGTCGAAGGCAGCATTGTAGAACTTCTTTCTGTTATCCGACTGCAAAGCTCGGATTTTTGTATTGGTTTGTTTTTCCGCTATCGCCTTGTACTGCTTGAATTTGATCAGAACCGGTCCTTTATTCTGCATAAAGTAGACTTCGCACCATCCGCTGCAGTCGTCGATAAACGTGGCGAAATATTTTTGTCCTTTTTTGCTTTTCTGCTGTAATAGTCAGCTGCCTTGTGACCTGGCTTCTTGCCGTAGTTGCACTTGCATTTGGCGCGTCTTTTCTTCGTCTCACTTATGTTACCTGTAGGGGCTTTTGATTCCTTGTGCTTGTTGGTCGTGGTCCTCCTTGATCGATTCACCAGTTTCGATGATTTTGTTTGTGAACAAAAGAGAAGCTTCTCGTTGACGTCTACCTTCATGGCTTCAAGCTTGTCCACTATTTCGAAAAATTGCGCCATGTGTATGCGAACGTCTCCTGCTTCCGCCATTTTCTTCTGGAGCGATTGTCTGAGTAACGTAGCCATTTGTGCTGGCCCTTCTGGTGCGTACGTGATTTCGATTTTATCCCATACCTCTTTCGAATTGCATTTGCGCACATGTTTTAGCTCGGATGAGCTGATCGCCAAGATGATGTCAGATCTGGCCTTCAGATCTAGTTTGACACAATCCTTGTATGCGTTAGCCTGCTCGGCAGTGGGTTTCGCGGGAAGTTCTGGTTTCAAGACGTCGCCCGAAACATAACCCCACATGTCATTTTGGATTAACATAGATTTAGCGTGGATTTTTCACGTGACAAAATTGTCTTTGGTTAACATAGTTAACCTCATTGATCCCATTATGTTTTTTTGTGCCATTTTTGTTCGTGAGTTACGCGACTATGTATTTCTAACGTTCAAGTTGTCTTACACGTTTTCGAAGTACTGCGTATCTATTCACTGTCGTTGAGGCGAACGTTACGATGGCGTTGGCCAAAAAGCAACGAGTTCGCGCGCGTTCGAATAAAAAAAAAGACGCGTTTCGCTACAAGAATCGCGGTATCACGGAACTGTGACTGGGCACATAACCTGTAAATTTTGGGATGTCGCGCAATTAACAAAAACGTTTAATCTGGAATGAACAAATTTATTTTAAGAAGCTTTTATAAGAGGCTTGTCGCTACGAGTGCAGACCGAAAAGGAAGAAAGAATGAAGAAAACAGTTTGACGGAAGTGAGGGCACAACGATCGGGTAACATAAGTAAAACATAGAGGACGCGCAAGCGCTCACAAATAGCGGGAAATTGAAAAGGATTATTAGCAGAATAACTACTCAGTTAAGATTGTTTTACAACTTGTGCAAAACTTTATTGTTTTATTAACTATACTGAAATGAAATTTTAAATGGTAAAAAGTAAAAACGAATTCATACAGCGTGTTCATTTTATCTGAAGACGTAGAAATATTTCGAAAACTACCCGTCGGATCAAAAAAAGTGGGTAATGAATTTTGTTGGTCTCGACGGGGGACATCCAATGATACCAAACTCGACCACCCCCTGGAGGTGGCGGAGGGGGGAGTTATAAAACTTAAACAGGAACCCCCATTTTTTATTGCAGATTCGGGTTCCCCAGAAAAAAATACCCTAATTTGATCTACGATTAAAGCGATTTCGGCCACAGATGGCGCTGTAATCGACATAAAACAAAACCAGGGTACTGG
>JABFPM010002398.1:0-16819 GCA_022817325.1 Idris sp. 1 HC-2018 | reverse complement strand
TCAATCAGTTAATAATTTGCCTTTTATCACTTTTTAAAAATATTCGATATCAAACCTGTCAACATTTTGTGCTCAACTTACAGTTAAACATATAACAAACTTCACAATGTATGAAGTAGACGCTCTGCTCATAAAGATGTACCAAACACAAGCGTTAATCAAACATTTAGTGAACAAAACTTTATCTATTTTTGATTCTTATACACGTTTTTATTTTTGCAAACATTTAACTATTCAAATTTGGTTTTTAAATTATCTAACTTAAAAATTATATAATATACATAACAAACGTTGAAAAAATTTGAACTTTTAAACTAGTACAATCTCTATGCAAATATTTTTACTTATGCAAGTTAATTTACATGAATCAAAAATGAATTTCAGTGACGTTGCCTGTCCCCAGTTTGGTCAGATCTGGCAACCAATAGTATCCCTCGACGTCCATCAATGGGCCCGTTGGATGCACTGTCAAAGAATAACTGTAATTTTCGCGCACGACCGACCCCTGCCAAAACACCTTCACTTGGCCAACCAGAGCGGTCGCTTCCAGTGCGTTCAATTTCGTCAGGCTGCAGCGATGCTCTATGCCATGCTCAAAAACTGGGCCACCTTTGTGCTCGTTGAAAATCACATGTACATATCGTTTATTTACAAAGAACCGGACAAACCACCCGTGTCTTTTTGTCTGATCAGCCTGAACTGCAAATCCCTTTGCGTGGTACTGAACGTCGCTTTTGCTGGGGGCACAGAGGGCGTTCTACGTCACAATGTCATGACAGATCTTCTGGACAGACTGTCCAAGCTAACCTTTGCCAACAGACCGATTCTCACTGAACAACGAGAAATGCCATGTTGCAGTATAGTCCACAAGGCTTTGGAAAAATTTCTGATAAAATATGAAAGAGTGCCAACGGATTTGAATACTATTACTTATCCAGATGGCTCGCAGATTTTGAGTAGAAATGCGTCGATTGTTTATAGTAATCTTACGACTTTGTCGAGATATTTGTACCATAGCAGGTGGCTTTGGTTGATAAAAAAACCGATGATTGTTACGGTGCCGAGGGTCGAATTGCCTAAATTAAATATTGCGGCGATTGCTAGGATCCTTTCGACTATAACCAAGTGAGAATTTTTTTAATTTTTTAAGGTCTTCTTACTGTGGCAAGCTGGTCAACAAAATTTTTATTTAAAATAAGAAATATGCAATTCTAAGATTTTGAAGTAATCGAATTAAAAGTATACAATTTTGTTAAGTCACCAACACAATTTTCAAATTTTACTTGGAATGAAAAGTTACTTAATCAATATGTATTTGACTAATTTTTGGATGCATTGATAAGTTTAATGTCACATTTTAAACGTAAAACATGATAATCAAATTTTAGTTAAAATGTTTTATTTTTGTATATTTAACTTTTCTTTTGGCTGACAGTTATTTTATAATTGTAAATATCTCTACAGAATCATCGTTAACAAATATTTTAAAAAAATTATATAATTTTTTTTTTATGTTTCATCTAATATCTTTCTTTTGGTTACAAATTAAAAGAAAAATTCAAAGATTAAAAATTTCTTAACAGTCTTGGTCTACTTAAAGTTTAAGTTTTTTTTTACATAAAGTTTACCACGGTATGACTACCTTAATTGTTACTGAATGTAAACTTTATTTTTATTTGGATTGATTTTCAGGGCTAGACTGGCAGAAGGTTTTATTTTTGCTCATTCTTCTGCGGGGATTATAAATATGGTTCTGGAGGTTCAAGTGCACAATCCCGAAGCAAAAGGGATTTTGAATCCTTGTATAATTCAGTATATTCTTTTTCCAACTCACGTGATACATTCTAATGCTGAACGAGATAGTGTTTCAGAAGAAGATACAGATGAAGGTATTATATTTTTAACAATAAAATAATTAGAAATTAAGAGAAAATATTTTCTAGAGATTTTCTTGTTGTTCTTTAGAATACAATTTATACATTTGAATATTTTAAATGAAATACGAAACTAAATAATACTTTGTTTGGAAATTTAAAAAAAATAGAATTCATGGTTTTTATTTTAAGATATAATTTTGTTCAAAAAGTTTAATTTTTTTAATGTTAATTTACATTATAGTAATTTTTTCAGATCCTGAGTGTGGTTTAGATGACATTGAAAGTTCTGGAGATTTTGAAGTTGTAACAGAAATTTGGGTTGAGCCACAATGTGGTTTTGTGCAAATGCCAACTTGTCATAAAGCATCTTACATGAACGGTTTACAATTTGATCAAATTTCCGAAGAGGTGAGTTTTTACACAATTTTTATTTCAATTTTAATAAGTATCAGCAACAAAAATTCTCTGCCAAATTAAAAAAATAAAAAATTTGGCCTCTACAAAATATTGGTTTCCAAAATAAAATGATTGATATTTTTAATTTTTGATCTGATATCACTTGAATAATGATTAATTTTTCAAAGTAAAAAGAGTTAGTTTAATTAGTATAAGAAAATTTTACCAAGAGTTAGTTGAATTCAAAAAATAGCATAGAATTTATTTTATCTTTTTAATCTCACTGATGATAAGATATACCTGAACTGATTCTCAAACTGACACTTAATTTTACTATACAACGAATAGCAAAAATTTATATTCAAAAATTTGATTACAAATATTTATAAACAATGCACAGTGTACTACCATTAATAAACCTAAAAGTCAGTGATAGAAGTTTTCATTATTTATCAAGTGACGTAACAAAAATAATGAAATCTTAATAGATTTCAAATTATTAAATTTGTATGAAACCAATAAATTTAAAATATAGCAGTTGAGTAATCTGGTGCTTAACATCTTGACGAGACTAATTGCTTTATCAATCTATTTTTATAAGATAAATTGATAATCAATATTCGATTAATATTTCTACAAGCACTTTTACTATAAATATGAAAATTGCTCATGAAATAAGAAAACTGAATAATTTATTATTATGACCCTTATTTAAAAAGGATAAAATCTATAAAATTACAAAAAGTAATCATTATCCATGGAAACTTATATATACTTGATAATCTGCACGATTCTAAGATAGTGTGTAAGAAAGCATTTCTTTCTCAAGTCTTGGTCGTTATCTAGTTTGGCTCGATAATACACTCAATCATAAGCGACGTAAAAATTATCCTGCCTACGGCTTTCTCAAGTGGTTTATTTTGTCAGGTTTCTTATCTTTGTGCAAACATTGGTCAGAGATATTGGACATTTCACAGTTTATGTCTTTCTAAGTATCTATCTTTACCTAGATTGTTTCTTGCTTTGAAGTTAAATTTTTTGTTAAAATTATTGCCAGAATTATTATTAAGTTTTTTTTTAATGTTCTTTTATTTAAATTAAAATTCATTGTATATATTTTTGTATTTTTTACTTTAATGAGGAGCAATTAATGAAACCCATGTTTTTAAGTCTTACTTTTTATCTTAATTTTTTCTTGTTCTTTATATTTTATGCATCTATACTGTTCAAATTTGGACAAGTTATCATATCAGGTCTATTATTTTAAATTCTTGCAATCCTAAAAATCTATCTTCATTTTTTGATTTATAGAAAGAAGAAAAATTAAAAAGATTCAATAAAAATTATTGGAAATTTTCATTTACAAGAATTAAATAATTACTTTAATAAATAAAACATGATAAAAGATAAAAAGGCAATTATTCATAGGGAGATTTATTTAGTTAATTATTTGTTGTTAAATAGTTGAGTGAAATTTTACTTTTATATAATTGTATAAAAAAGGGTATTTGATAAATTCTATTATTATCGCATTTTAATATAGATCAAAATATTTTCAATTTGCTCAAATTTTGATATAATATAATGAAATATAGCATCAGTTTTCCTTTCAGTAAATGTTTCTTATTTGACTAAAATTAGAGTCATAAATTACAAAATAACACAAGTCAAATGTATTTTATTTGATTTTAATTTCTTTTATAATTTCAAACTGAGTTTCAACCATAATAATGCTTGAAACTCATGACTTCAATGTTAACAAATTAAAATGATTCTTAATTTAAAGAATCGAAAAAATATGTCATTTCTAAAAACTAATCAAGTAACTAAACTTTTTCTGGAAAATCAAATGAATGTCCTCACATTAGAACTAAAATGTATTCATTTATAGCAATTAAAAAATCTGAAAAAATTCCCAATTAAATTTCATTTAATATTAAAATCCATAAATTTCCTTGTTTTCAACTTAATTACAGTTGAAACCGAGATGGTTCCATTATCAATTGCTTTATCACCACAATCTCGACAAAACCAAACAAAAATTGATTGATTTGTCCCAGGGCTTGTTTCTAAATTTTTCTCTTCAAAAAATTCTCAAGAAAGGTTGTCTTAATCAATAAAGGTGAACGATATAAGTATCAATTTAAGATGATTAGAAATCAAAGCAAATCATCAACAATGCTTTATCAGGTCCGGGGTGGGGCACCGATATCGACGAAGGACTCAGAGTGGGTGCCCCTATCTCTACTGTATATATATATAGCACTGCAGGTAGAATAAGGCCCGCCAGTTGGTGTCATTGTGTTTTCGGATCTTGCTCGTTAGACAGTTCTTCAACGTGAAGTTCACGGCTTAGAAATTCTGATAACAATCCACGTACTCAGTGCAATGTGTGTCAAGTTATGTAACCGCGAGTTATGTACCTCAGGATAGGATAACACAAACTGCTCTAGTTCATCTTGTTGAAAATTTGTTCAATTTTCAATCAAACTGGCTGATGTTGAGTTGGAAGTACTGATCTAGGCAGTGGATCTTTGCATGCCAGATCTAACTCTTCCAGCTCAAAATTGGCTGGATCCTCTTCGAAAATCGCAGTGCTTTTTTAAAAAGTATATATAAGTTGTTTTTTTCTAAAAGGGGGCTTCAAGGTTCAAGTGGAGAAGTAGTCTCTGCACTTTGCCAATTTTTACAAGTGAGATTCAACTCCTCCAACTTATTCCCGAAGTCCCGCATCATCAGAGCAAAGTCCAGAGGTGACAAAATTAGATGTGTTATCTTTGTTGATAACAAAGCTTTTGGAGATTTCTGATTGGCCATTTATTGATTGTATTTTGGAATACTTTTTTTTAGATAATGATTCTTTTTATAATTTAATAAATGTGAAGTTTCTTTTTTTTTAATTATAAATAGATCTACTAATGAAGAATTAATGTTACTATTAACACATTTTTATCTAAGGAAATTTTATATTTTAATAATTCTTAAAATAGAAATTCCAAATTGTTAATGTACTTGTAGAGTATAAATAAAATAATAATGTCTTGAAATTGTAACTTTTGATTTATAAAAAAGCAAAAAGGAATTTTGTTGGTAATTTTTGTTGTCTTTATTCTTGATCTATAAAATTGAAAAAGATGTATTGTATAATAGTTTGGATAATTTGATGTATGTTATTTATAAGTGGTTAATTTACAGATTTCGAAAGTTGATAAACAGTGTATTGATGCTTTGTTGACTTTGGAACATTTGAGTTTAATAAGCCAGGTTGACTTGAATGAAAAAAGCAACGACAGCACTGCTTGTGTTCAATTTTTAGATACCTGTCAGTCAAATGTTAGCGGCTCTAAGAAGACCACTAGTCGTACGATACTGTCGGACTTTTGTGAGAGTAGTCTTATAAAAGATGACTGCATCCATCCGATGTTTTTTCTTTTTGATATTATGAATGTTTTACCTAAGTGCCAGCAAGCGGAACTACTATTCTCTATGTTTGATGATGGTTAGCAAATGTTGCATATTTTTTCGTTATAGGTTTCTCAATTTGTGTATATCTCTTTTTCTTATTTTTTGGTTGATTTATTAATAAGAGTTAGCGATGGTTTTTTCAGATGTTTGAAAGAGTAGATATAAAACGATGAAAATTTGAAGCCTGATAGAAGTTTTCCTAGAAAAAAGGATGATTTTTATTGAACAGTTTAAAATTTAGGTGAAGATTTTAAATGTTTTAATAAAAACGACGTATTAATTTGTTGGGAACATTGAATTATAATTTTTTTCAGATTTGTATCTTGCAATCCCTAAAAGAAGGACAAAAAATTGTTTTAATATAAAGTTACTATTTTTAATTGGAAATTCAACAATAAAGTTGTTTTACAAATAATATGTATATTTTTCTATGAAATTGTATATGTTGGAACTTCTTTGTGTTAAAAAACACTACATTCCGTAATTTAATATAGCCTATTAAAACCAAAGTTTTTTTAAATTTTAAGTACAAAAGTTATATTAAGTATATCAATGTTCATAAATCAGTTTAAATTAAATGTAGATTGTATGTATAAACTTTAGAATTTTTTCTGTCAACAAAATCATCTTGCCATTCTATTTGCTGGAAAAAAATGTATACAATTCAAATTTTTCATAATTTTACATCTGTTCTTTGAATAATTGAAAACAACAAGAAAATAAAAGTTTAGAATTAATCGAAACTTTACAAAAATGTTGTTCACATCTTAATAAAGAATTTATTTTCATAAAATGGGACAACTGTGACCTCTTCAGACTTTAAAGAAGACAATAAAAAAAATTTAAATACAAAATAACAGAATAAAATACCTGTAGTCTTGAAAGTTCCCACAAAATATTAAAAGTCAAAAAACTTGATCTGAAATGTGATCCCTCTGGGGTTTTCTCTAGTGTTGAATCTAACATTTTAAATAATGTATCTAACAGGATGAAAGGTAAAAATTTAAAAAAGTATCCTAAAATAAGGGAAAGGTTTGTAGAGCATGATTTGTTTCTATAAAAAGACACGTCTAATATTTTTATCTGATATGCCTTAGGAGAAGACAGATTTTAAATACAGTAGTAAATGTGGTAAAAAGAATTTCTTTAAAATGTTCGTGGACAACAAATTTGCTATTCGATTTTTTAACTTAGATATTATTAATTATTAGATAATAAGAAATAAATTGTAAAAACAAAACTTTAAAATAATTGTGATAATGAGTTCTTTTTCATCTTTGATAATAGCAAAAATTAATAACTTTGTTAACTTCGGTTTCTTTTAAGATTTCGTTTTAATAAATTATATTCAATTTATCTATTTTTGTTAGTGATTTTTAGATTGAGTGAACTGAAATAAAATGAAAAACATTATTACATTATTTATCAGCAAATAAAAGCAACATTTTGGCGTTAATTTTTCGACATACGTGGAGGAGGCATTGAAATGGCAAAGAAAGGAGGGGAGGAGGACTTTGGAACGCGTCTAATTTTACTTAACAATAATTAATTTAATACTATTTTTCCTTAACGAACTTTAAAAGACTCTACAGAAATTACAAGAATTCTTTTGAAATCTCAGAAACTTTTATTTTCTTAATTGCAAATATAGTTCAAAAAGCATAACACAATTTTAATAAAATAACGTATGACTTTTATTTTAATAAAATAACGCAGCTGCATTTTATCGATAATTGCTAATTGAGAAGTTAACTTTTTTTCATACTTTCAATTTTTAACATGTTTTTAGAAAAAAAGTACACAATTTTGTGTTTTTATAATGTACATGAAATAAAATATTCTATAGTACAAATTAAGCTCTACAAAGTTATACGAAGTTTGAAAAAATTCAATTTATTGGGAAACACCTAATGTCTCAAAATCTTTCTTTTTATATATATATATTTCATGCATATTTAAATATTTCGTCTAATTCTTGATTTTACGAATAGACGACCTTCTTATGATATAACAACATTTTAGCAAAGTTTCATTACACATATTTTTCGCCCACATAATCTAGTAAATTATTAGAAGATATATTTTCTTAACAAATTGAAAAACTAATTTTATTCACAAATCAAAATGTATGTCTGCATAAATTTAAAATCGAAATATTTAGCATTATTAAAATTTCAAAGCTGTTTATACACATTTCGAATTAATGCTGTATAAAAATGTAGAAATTAAAGTAACTTTGAAGGAATCATTGTATATCGAAAAAAATTCTAGCAATATCTCAGGTTGTTTTGGAAATTGTTCCTATACCGAAACAAAATAAATATCAAGAAAATGATGTTTATTTTTGCAGAAACGTATTAGTACAGGAATCAATTCTGTTTAAAAGAGAAAAAGTGAAAAACAAAAGTAAATCCCATTTGCTATAAGAATGTCCAATTCTTTTCTTTAAAATATATGTTTGTCAATAGCATGTTTTTTTTGCTGAAAAAATCAAAATGGATTTGCATTCGGGTTTTTTAAATAAATTTTCTGAATGAAATTCCTAAATAAAAAATGGAAAAATCTACTAAAATAAAAATCTTTTCATTTTTAAAATAAATTTGATTATTTATAGCAATCGTACTTTTTATGATAATGATTCGATAAAAATATGATAATAATTATGAAAAAAAAATAAAACATGATGGTCCTGCAAAATGTAATTTTGACTGTCAACTATTATCTCTTTAAATGAATAAATTATTTTTTCAAATCTACGTAAATTCTACGAAGCTGTATCATATTGGTCAATACATTTATTCAATTTACTTTTATATCACTTCTGACCGAAAAGATACCAAAAATTATTAATATTAATTATGTAATGTTATTTCGTCCTTTCTTTAACCTCTCTTACACTCGAGTTTTCTTATCATACGATACATCGAGACGATTATAATAAAAACAATTAAATTAATAATACTGAATTCTTTAAAAGTTATTAAAAATAATAATTAATAATAAAAAGAAAATTAAACTCTTTTTCTCGGAAATCTTAAAATGTTGTCTTTATTCATTAAACAACTTTTAAATAAAAAAGAGTTCTTCCAGAATAAATACAAATACATTTTGAAAAAGTCAATTTTTTCCATTTATTTGAAATTAAAACTACTGCATTTTGATTGATCAGCAGAAACAATTGATTTGTTTTACCTTTAAACCCCTTACATTTCATAATTTACAAGGAATTTTTTTCATGGAAACAGTGAGGGGAACAACAAATTTGCCCCTGCAAAGACTCCTAATTAAACTGTGGATTAAAATGAAACTCATTACTTCTTACTGTACATATTTTTAATAAAAATTATAAATGAAAATGATAATAATCACTAAATATAATAGTAATTGATTAATCTGCTTATTTCGAAAAACTGATTATATCTCTTGTTAACTAAGTTATCTTCATAAATAGCATTTAATAGATTATTTTATGATTATTTTATTTTATATCTTGATAAAATTGTACATTTTGATTTGTAAATAACTTTTTAAGGTCATTGTGGGATTTTCCAAGAATTAACATATTAAAATAAGTTATGGGATTTTCATTTTGTACTTAATAAGAAGTTTTTCTACCATGATCGTTTACTAAGAAATAAAATTTTAATTAAATTGTTTTAATCTAAAATATATAAAATGATGTTTTGTTACTTCTTTTAATATATAAGAAAAATAGTAAACAAAGTTGTAGTAAAATTTCTATTTACGAAACAGAACATCTCTTAATTAATATAATCATTATTTAAGAAACCTAGGTCTGTAAATAAAAATAATTTTTTTTTCATTTTAAAGTAGGTATTTGTAGCGATTATTCATTAGATAGTAGTGCCAATAATATTCTCATTGAGGGTCTTTTGGAACGCACCAAGTTCCTTCATAATAGAGAATTAATACTTAGCATAGGAGAGTCACAAAGATTTACCGAAATGCTGTTAAGTCGACCACGGTTTGGTGCGTCACGTGATTTTAGTGTTGTAACAGGTAATAATCAAAATAAATAATTAGGTTTTATAAACTTTGTTAATCAAAGATTGCATAAATTTGTAAAACAAATGTGGGTAAAATTCAGTAATAAGAAATGTATAATAAAAAAAGTAATTTTTTAATATTCATCTACAAATTAGTTTGTTTTTACAGAAAATAATGATATTGAATGTTCCACAATATATCCTCAATGGAGATGTTTCATCAAAGGAATCAGTGCAACACACGTAATTGTAACTCTGTTGCCTGCTTGTGAAGCTGATGTCCAATTACTCAGATACACTCGAGTTTGTGATAATAAATTAAAAGACTGGTCAAACGTTAGTGATTCTACTATATTAAATGAAATTAAGGCAAATTCTGAAGACAGCCTTAATCATACTCCAATCACGGACAATAAAAATTGTGGACTGATTCTTCCAATTTATGTTTATGACTGCTCCCTTTCTGTACTTATTGATGCTTTTATTGATAAACTGGAATTTCCTCGTGCAAAAGATATTTATAAGGACCACACATTTAAAATAGGAGAACAACCTCAGGAGGAATTAGTGCAATTAAAACTGGGAGAGGAATTTAAATCTTCGTCTCCTGAGCCGAAAAGTGAAGATTCTGATAATGTTCCCAATGGTAAAAAAGCAATAAACTAACTTTTTAGTTTCATTCAAAATCAATTTGTTTTAATCAGTTAGACAAATTGTAATTTGTATATTATCATTTTTTTAGATCAACTAAATCTTTTGGAACATTGTAAAACATTGACTTTGGCTCACTGCAATGCTTACGTTGTGTCTGTGTACAAAACACTTATACTCCAAAAGTCATTGAGCTATGAGGACATGGAAGCTGCTGTGGATCAGTGCGAGGAAGCTTCAATTGAAATTAATATTACAAATTATTTACGTTCTGTTTGCAAACACTTGGACTCATTGTACCAAAAAGAAACGAAGTGTCCTGAAGAGAAACCTTCTTGCAACCATGTGGAACCCTTACATGATTTGATCAAAGACAAATTTCAGCGAATTATGAGTGTTGCTTTTCGTCCAATACCTAATTATCCTGAGTTATATTACTATTTACCTTGGAAGTCCGAACAAATGGTTAGTTTAACTACAAACTTGTTGCACAAAAATTATTTCCATTAATGTGATATATGACTCGGACTGTCTGTCTCTCTCACACAAAAATAGTTTTTATGTAATATTTTTGACAATCCGAGTCATATATCACCTTAAGTTAAGTCGATTGTATATTTGATAATAAATATGAGTCGATTTGAATCCAATAAGTGCGAGAAAGACAGAGCTATTGGAGTTTTCATAAGAGTGAGAAAGATAGCATGAAACGATTGACGTATCATCACCTTAATGCAAAATATTAAAAAGTAATAAATCAAACTTTATAATTTTAGAGAAAAACTAAGTCACAACAGTCAGTTTGCAAAGACAATTTAGAGGATTTTATGTTTTACTCAATGATGGACGAACGTAGTATGACAAACAGTACAAGTATGAATTTTTAATTAGTAAAATCAATTATATTTTCACTGACAACGTTTGTTATAAAAATTTTCATTTACAGTGAATCCAATAAGCAAAGCAATGATCCCTAATTTATATGAAGGATCCCAATTGTCTAGTTCATCTGAACAATCTTACAATGAGCTTGACGTGAATGCAGAATATGGCAAATATCATCCCTTATTTCTACAACTTATCTGCTCCATACACTCAAAATCAGCCTTTTCAAACACAGCTGTCAAAGTGCTTCCTACGTGTTTCGTTAACATTGTAGATAAATTTGACAATTACAAAAATTACGATTTCACAGATTTCAAAATAACCCTAGACATTATACGTTTAAATTTGCCCAAAGACGTTCTTGAGGTTCAATCAAAAAACAATGTTATTGGCATGAGAAATACCTCTTTTTCAAGTACCTCACCTGTTGGCAGTGTATACACTGAGGATGAAAACAATGCAGGAACTAGTGCACTGTTATCTGACGTGGATAATCTGCAGAATGAGATTAATGATCTTCCATCTTATCAGACACGAGCGATTTTAAGTTTAGTTGATGAAATTGAGTGGCTGCTGCAAGATGAAACTGCTACAGCTTTATTGGACCAGGAAATGCCGACAGAAGAGACACTCAACTTTGTGGCGAAACACGTGTCAGAGTCAACAGAAAAGTCCAGCTGTTGTATGGACAAAGTGCCATTGCATTTTGTATTTCCATCTGAAATAAGTGCTCCGATTTTTCTTGAAGAATTGAAAAAATTGAGAGTTGATCGGTATTGTGTGAAGCAGGAGGGAAATTTGTTCTACTGTGTGAAGAATGTTAATTTATTTGCTCAAAAGGAAAATAATTTAGAAGAACAACACTCTGATAAAGGTTTTTATATTTTCCACTTTATTTAAAATTAAACAATTGAATAGCCAAAAAGTAAATTTACAATAAATAAAAACCTGAAACATTATCTACAATTAAAGTTCGCTCTTTTTAATTTGGCATTTCATAAGTTTATTATAAATAATAATAATCTATTTATTGTTTATTTTTTTTAGATAATATAAGTTTTCGAAATAAAAGTCAAGATAACGAATCTTTCATCGATGGGATAATTTTTAAGAAACAAGATTCCAGTAATCCTTCAGGCTGCCATTCTGAAGTTTCCAGCCTTGGACCCGAAGAAGAAGTTGGTACTGACGATGGTTATGAAGGAGACAGTAGCAATACAGGAGATGACTGTCAGTGGCTCATAGAACTAGACAGAAGAAGAACTTTGTTGCCAAATTTCTGGCTGATTCTTATTGTGGAAAATAATCAAGTCAATATTTATTTTCATTGCAGGTCTGTTAAACACTTCTATATAGCTTTAAATCTTACCAATATTTTTATTGAAATCATTTTTACAGGTTTCTGGAACTGCCATCATCAGAAGTAATTCGTTACCAACAAGTTCAGAAACTCGTCGTGTCTCAAATCAAAGTTATTTGCATACGAGTAAACCAGTATCTTCTGCTAAGAAACTTACATGACAAACGAATTTGTGATAATCTTTTAGAAGATGCAGAGTCCAACGAGAATGACGTCTGGCGAGGAATTGACGGTCTAGAAAACCCAGCCATCATCATCAATAACAACCTCAATCAGAATCTCCAAAAAAACTTGACCCCCGGAATATTTCGCTGTCCAGTAGTTTGGGAGTGGCCCTTTTGTCTGCACCCCAGACTGAAAACCGGTTCAGGTCGATCCGGGATTTCTCGTGGTGTGAAAGCTCTTCACGGAGTTCTGAACCGTTTTTCTGTCAACAACCGTAACAACATGTTTGTTTATCAACAAAATGATGGAAATGTTTTTTACTTAAGACTACACGAGCAAACCAACGATGGAAAAAGTTTACAGAGCAAACTGTCCGAGAGTGACGAAAAACTGGTCGTTTCTCGGAGCAGCAGTGTAGCTTCATTGTCCCATTCGAAGGGTCAACCCAGCGATCAGAGTTCCTTGCACAGTGACACCAGACCCCGAGTTAGGTCCTTTGGGGAGAAGGAATCAGATATCATGAATAAGTCTGGGGATTCGATTATTCTGATGGTACACGGAATTTCGGATGCAGGGGCAGAGATCAAACACGAACTGGTTCAAGTGTTGCAGAACCGACTGGACGATGCTGTGCTGGAAGTTTTGTCTGTGATGTTGGCCAGAAATCCGATGTGCAAGTTGAGTCCCTCTGACGTGCACTTCATTCAAAAACCCTACAAGTCTCCGGAAACTGTTATTAAACTGACTGTACAGGATTACTGTTTGACTCATCTTGGAGCACTGAAGTTTTATCTGAATCAAAATATTCTTCAGTTTTTGTATATTCCCAAATGCACTGATCCGAGAACTCACTATCACTTTCAAGACTACTCCCAACCTGAGGGATCCAGAAAAAGAGTCCCAGAATCGGATATTTTTTTATATAATCAAACTCCAACTTGTGGAAATAAAGGGATAGCTTGTATAGCAATGGGGATAGTTGATTCTGAGGGAAACTTAATTGCCCCAGACAATGGGGATGCGGAAATTGAATTTTTCAATTCCTATCCCAAGATTTGTGACTTTCAGAATATGCTGGAGACAAACCTTTGTGATGGTTCTGATGATGTGGAAGCTAAAGTACTGATTGAGTTCAAAATTTGGAAACAGGGAAGAGTCAATTTGGAATCTTTGAAGGATAAATTAAGGTTGGCGATTAGACACTCTGTTTGGGATTTGATTACAGAGTATGCATTTTTACCGACTCCCTTGACCTTGGAAAGTGATACTGAGGACAATGAAAATTTGCACCCGGTGTACCGGGCCACTTTGGCTTACTGGTTTCAGTATGGACTGGAGATTGCGGTACCTGCGGTTAAAAAACACGTAGTTACTTTCGACCAGAGTCACGCTTTAAAAGTAACTTTGAGGGAACTTCAAAATTTAATTCAAACACATGCACCAGATGCTGACACAAAATTGTTTGTTAATCAAGAGAGACAGCCTTTTTATAGTAATTTGGATAATGATCAAGTTTTGTTGAAAAAAATGATTGATATTGAGAGTGGGAATATTAGTTGGCTGAAGGATACGGTAGAGCAGCAGACAAATTCTTATGTACCATATAATAAGGCTGATGAGAACAAATTTTATATTGACAGTATTTTGATTACAAAGAACTGCAGTCATTGGAAGAGTGCTAGTAAAACAACCATTTCTGACAATATTGCAACTAAAGGTATTTCATACGTTATTATTTTTACTAATTATTATTTATACAAAATTAAACATTTTGGATTTTTTAACTTTCAGATCAAAAGCTGTCTCAAAAGTTCAACCCACTTTTATTGGAAGGTTCATTTGTGCCTAGACAAAAGTTTCTCTTAGCTAAAGTTCAAAGAAGTAATGTAAGTTACTTTTTAAATTATAATATTTTAGAGAATTAGAGTGCGATAAAATAACATTAAATGTAAATTGATATGACTTTTTAGATAATACTGTACGTTTATAATTGGCCCAAAGATAAGTGCAAAAAACTGATGGAGAGTGTTACAAATTTGGGATCCTGGCTTTCAATGAGGTCCAGCTTTTATTCCAACATAACTATGCAAAAGTTGGGAATATTTTATCACCCAAGCTACTCACGACAGGAAGGCAACAAAAAATCTTGTGACTTGGAAAGCCTCATCAAGTTTCCCCACGTGAACAAAGATTTGCAGCGGACAAGTGACCGTTCTTATGGTGGAAATAAAAATTCATTATCTTGGCAACAACTTACAGATCAAGCCATGCGAGATACACAGTCAAAAGCTTATAACTCTTCAAACACTTCAGATGTAGTTGTTAAAGCAATATTGGAATTCCAGTTAATGAAACAAGCTGACAGAAAACACAAAGGTAACTTAATATTACCTTTTTTCAATGAAATTACTTAAAATAATATTGTTTTTATTAAAAAAAAAAAAGTTTCGAAGCAAAAAATCATTTTTAATAATCAAGATTTTTATACAGATGAACTTCAAAGACTGTATTCAATGTGGCAAAGTCGAAACACTGTGTCAACCATTCCTATAACCCAGTCAACTTTGGAAACATTCGAGCAGCACTCTCGACTGTGGCATTACTGTTTCACACCACTTTTGTTTTTGCCTTCGTGGCGTTTGCAATCAGCTGCCACCAGAGACTATTCAATAGTACCTACACCAACTCACTCAACTTATAATGTGAACCAACAAGTTTTCAAAAACAAAAACCTTCCATCTAATAGTAAAATAGTTGCTGAGTGGCACAAAGAGCTGTGCAATTCTATGTTAATTGATTATAAACAGTATCTTCAGCTTTTAGGTTTTAATTCTGTTCACATTGAACATCAGGGAAAAAGGTAAGTTACTTTATCAGCTTAATGAATAT
Organism: Idris sp. 1 HC-2018; assembly: GCA_022817325.1. Lineage (NCBI taxonomy): Eukaryota > Metazoa > Arthropoda > Insecta > Hymenoptera > Scelionidae > Idris > Idris sp. 1 HC-2018. Next base: position 1,124 of record JABFPM010002398.1, on the reverse strand, counting down.
TTGTTTTTTATTAATTAATTAATTAATAATTGTTTTTCAATTACAGTGAAGAGAATTCTAGTTCAAACCAAACGATTTACTTACAAAAATTGATGCTTGGTGGCATATTTTTATTTTGCATTCGATTATCAGAACCATTTTTTTCGGTGAAATTAAGAGTTATTGAGTGTTTTAGACTTCAAACAAAATCCAGTCGAGGATTGATGAATCAAGTACTTTTTGGTTTCTAAATTGTCTTAAAAATTTAAGATTAATATTATTTTTAATTGATTTTTTGTCATTTTCAGTTTATTGCCAGTTTTATGGATAGTTGTGACAAGATTAAAGTAAACATGCATCTGCACTCATTCACTTACGATTTTCACCTGAGATGTATGCATTCGTATATCGCTGATACAGGACAATGGTCACTGCAACATGGCTATCATCTTACTCACTTTTTGGACGATTTCAACAAATATTACAGCAAAGCTCCTAATTATGCAAGGAATTTAGCGTACAGTGGTAAGTTTATATTTTTTACATCTTAAAACTTTGTATTCTTATTATTTCTATTTAAAATTTGTAACATAATTTTAGGTGTGATTAAAGTAAGTGATCTCGCTGTACCAGCCCATATACTCTACTCTTATCTTCTCTCCCACCAAAAGATGTACGGAATGCAGGTATTTGGTATGTTTTCCGAGTCGAATAACACGGAAGACAGTGAATATGTGCTAGTCAAATTACAAAGTACCCCTCTAGTCAGTTATTGTGATGCTCAGGACACAAAGTGCATCGATGACTTTGATGTGGCATTAATTGTCACCTGTCTAGATGACCCCCATTCCAGTCCTTACAACCATGAAATCAATCTCAAATATTATCTCGTGCTCACAAGCAAACGAGAACTGTACCCAAAACGAGAAGTGGAAAACAATAAACTTGGCAAATACCGTACTGTTTACAGTATAGTGAAATCAATAGCCAACTCACAAATTGACAGTCCATCTGAATCTAGTCCCGTTTCTACAACACTGTCACTGCGCAAGAATTCGAAATGTGAGTTGCCTTTTTTGAAGGACCAAAATGATACATCACCGTCTTCGTCGTCTTCAAACTTGGCAACCATACGAGACGAAGAG
>JABFPM010002397.1:0-16831 GCA_022817325.1 Idris sp. 1 HC-2018 | reverse complement strand
AATAAAGCAAATACCATCTTTGTTTGCAGGGCCCTTCTTTTTGCACAATTGAAATAATGGGTATCTGTATCATTAAATAAAGCTATACCGAAATAGAGGATGCTCAATGAGAGGAGACTAAACGCATCACCTGGGGCCATTCTCTTTTAACGCAATGTGTTTTTTGCACACTGTAAGAGAGGAAACAACGATTTCATGCAGGAGTATTAAAGTTTTTTTTTGCACTGTTAACAAAATTATCTTTTGAGAAAATTCTACTGTTAAAAATATTTATTCATGGAAGAGTGTACAAAAGTTTGGGAAATTTAAGGACCCTAAATTCAAGGAGCCCTTGTCAACGCACTTGTCCGTTGATTTTCACATTAGAAGACTTTTCTCTGGGAATTGATTTTTAACTAAGCCCAAGACGATATTATTCATTGAACGCGAAGGATTCAAACGACAAAGTACCTGCGAAATGACGAAGTTTCGCCCAACTTTTGGAGAGCAAGGGCTTTTCGGCTCCTTAGTATTCGCCCTTCGGACTGACAACTTTAAAGACCCTTTTCTTTTTGTTGCCCGCCCACTCAACGCAGAAGGATATATAAAATCTTATTACGGAAACAGAAGTCGTTTATTTCTCGCGCAACATTTAGTTTGTCGCGTCAAAAGTACGCACCAAGTTGTATGTGCAAAATTTATTCTCAAACTATTTATCACCCTTTATCTTAAGTTCTAATGCTAAAAGAAGACTTAATTTTTGGTTGAAAAAAATAAGCATTAAATCTAAAGTGTTTTTTCATTGAGATTGTTGAAGAAAGAAGCTTATATATAACCTTCGAAAAAAGCAGTTTAATCACCGAACAAAGAAAAGATAAAGGTGCAAAGCTCCAAGATTGTGACACAGGACACCTTTATTCGCGGTTTAATCATTTTATCGATGAGTGCGTGGGGTTAAGGCCAGATTGCAATTGGGAATATATCGGAGGGAGACAATAATCGATAGCTTCCAATTTCCAAGATAAGTGAAAATTAGAACCCTGTGCTGTACCGGGGAACACATCTCTTTTTGACAAATGAAAGCGATATTGGCTGAAATTAGTGTTTTCCTTTTTTTATTTCTTTTTATTACAAACGAAAAGGCAATCAGGCTTCAGTTAAACAGTGAAATTGGCCAAAAAACCTGTCTCATTTTCGCTAATCCAAAGCCATTAAGTACAATTTCGGTGCTGATTGAAATTTAAGTAATTTTGTGGCCTGCAGCGGTGAGGCAAATTTCTTTTGGCAAGGAAAATTTTAGCTGAAATGAACACCTTTCTCTGGTGCCCTAAGCGTCGTTCAGACCCTCCTGATTCATTTGATTCTCGTATATAATTTGGGTTAGAAGTTACTTAAGAGTCCGAGATTGTAATTGATTCAAATGTTTTCTGGGCATTATTTGGATGGACCCTTAACTGTTCCTAATTTAATTTTACCAAATGAATTGAGAGGAAAAGATTTTTCTTTTAAAATAAAAAATTACTGCTTAGAAATGTAATAAATTCGACTTGATGGGATACCGAGATGCGGTTTTATTACCAAATTTCGGTTCGTGACTCACTTTAACTGGGGAATGAAAGTTTTAGAGAATCATTTTTAAAGTGCAAACAGCCTCTGCTTTCGATTCATTTTACATGTTGTGTATATACTTCCATTGAGAATGTGAGACCACAGGTGCTGAATCCACTGAGAAAGTGGCCCAGTTGGTGGTAGCGAGAATATTTTATGAACCATGAACAACTAACTTTGCAACACCCTTCAGTTGCGCTACCCTCGGAATCATTTCGACGTAGTCACGTCGCGGATATCCATTATCATCTTATACTACAAAAAGTTATGCTCCATTGCTAGATACGAAGACAAGTATTTCCTTTGGGTATAATGCTTAGGAGATACAATAATCAAATAACAATTTGTGATACTAAGTGGTGCCGAGTAAACCTGTCGTACTTCAGAGGGAGACAAATGAATTTTCGTGTACAACATGTAATTGTCAGATTTCTGTGTATTTATTATTAACAAAATATATAGCAAAAAATATTCACTTATTGCATAGTTTTTCAGTTAAAATATTTAGATATGTTTAAATTTTAGTTTTCAATTTAATTTTTTTTATTGCTTGTTTAGTTTGATTTTTAAAATCTAAAACTCATGTAAAATTATACATGCCTAATACAGAAAACTAAAAATAAAATAACTTTTGAAAAGGTGAGATAATCTTAGTGAAAGTTTATGGTAAACAAATTTTACTATCTTTGATTTCTGTTTTCCAGAATTTGGTAGTGTAAATAGCGACTTGAACCTTGAAAAGAAAGGCATAAAGATAGTTCAAAATCATAGAAAAAAAGCCTGCTGTGAGGGAAAGTTTTTCTGTAATAATGAATGATATTCATTGTTTCTTTCTTTCGGAGATCTTGTTAGCATATTATTCCAGAAGAACACCTGTTCGAAAGCGAAAGTTTTCTATTAAGGTAGTATATATCTTAGAAGGTTTCTCAAAATGCCAAAAAAAATTTACTATTTTGTGAAGTTTAAATTAAATTAAGTTGGAAAAATCGTAAACAAAGACAGAAAATTCTAGCTTGAAACAAACGTACTTTTTTCATTGAAATTTATTATTTAAGTTAATGTTTAAGAAAATTGCGTGAACTTAAGACAGAATTTTTGTTTTTAATTCACTTTTCTCTAAAACTAATAATTATTTTCGAAATTTTCCAAAAGACATCCCAATTTATTTTTCATAATGAAAATTTGTATTTATCGATACTTTTGTGATAAATATTGTGAGTAGCTAATTTTTCAATACGCCATAGTTTACATATTTTTTTTGAACTTTTTTGAATAAACATGAACAATGAGAGTAACTTCAATCAGTTATATAGTAAACATTAACTTAAATCATAGATTTTTATGGAAAAAGTAATGTTTGTTTCAAGTTAGGATTTTCTGTCTTTGTTTATGGATTTTTCACTTTAACAGAAAAGTGTTAAATTTCTCGCATACAGTATACAAAAATTAATCTAACCAAATTATAATAATTTTCTAAACAATTTCAATAACATGTTTTGATTGTACATTTAAATGAACCCTTTAATAAAATTCCTGTAAGTAATATTATTTTTTAATTTTTTATAATTATTATAAAACCATAATTATGTAGGAAACATATTGAAAATTCGAATTTAAAATTGAATCAAAATAAAAATTAAATATTATTAGATTCATGCATTCCTAACAAAGAAAATTGAATTTCAAACAGGTGAAATCGACTTGAGTCAGGTGACGTAATTTTCGTGCTCAATAAATTTTTTAAAAACAAAAAAGGTGCTTTCTCCAATTTCTGTATCCCTGAATCTATGTTATAAAAATAATTATTAATAAATTTTGTAACTAAAAATTTGTTTTTTTAAACTTTTACATCATATTTCTTTTACATTTCTTTCGGTAATCCTAATACCATATTTTTTTAGAACGGCAAAGAAACATGTGAAAATATTAGAAAGTTTGATATTAGGATTGTATAATCCTTAAGAGTTATCTCAAAATTTCTTCGTTTAAACTTAACCAGAAAAACACACCTGCTGTGAGTGAAAGTATATTTTCAGTAGCAATGAATGACAATCATTATACCTTTCTTTCATTCTATTAGAATAGTTTTACAGAAGAACACTTTCTGTAAATTCTAGTTTCTTTTATCAGGATTATATTTTTTTGAAGAAGTAAACTGTTTTAAAATATAGTATGCGTTGAAAAATCAGTCCAGTAAATTTATCTAGACTTGTAACATGACGTGTTATCCACAGACACATTTAGATCAACCAAAAATCCAGTTGAATTTATTACATTCTGAAAAATATGGTAAATCCATTCAGATTTTCTGCTCGATCCAGCTATAGATATGTTTGGTGATTACAGTGTCCAGCCCACGTATATGCCTAGATTTGCTAAACTCGTATTTCAGTGTAGAAATGAAAATTTTGTGTACAGATTAAATGATAAAAAATTATTCAAAAGAAATAAACATTTACGAGCTTAGAAAATTTCATATTAAAAAATATCAGGTTTTTATGTGATTAGTTATGCAATAAATGATGAAAAAATTGAATCAGTGCTTGTCATCCAAAAAATTATTAATAATAGTAAGTTTCTACAATTTTATTTTTACTTTTGTTTAATAATTTTAAAACCTCTTCCGAAAAATATAGTCCTAATAGGAAAAGTCTAAATTTGAACAGATGTTGTTCAGAAAGAAATTTCTTAAAGGATCACTGGAAAGAAAGTAAAAGATATGTTATTAAGTACTCTATAGAAAATACAATTTTACTCACAGCAGGTACTTTTTCTACTTTGACTATATAAATCAGGAATGATGCCATCACAATAATAATAAATAAAAGGTATTTTTTTCAAATGACTCTCAAGTATACCTAAGGTTACCAGACGAACAGCATTGTGCTGTATTGTCCAGTATTCTGCAAGTTTGTACAGTATTGATAAGTGTACAGCATAATATCCAGCATTGAGTGTTTTGTACAGCAAATTTTTTGATATTTGGTTTTAAATCTTTATCTTATTAAGGTAATTTTGTATACCATTTAATTATTTTCTATTATGAGATTTTCAACGGTTTTTGTATGAATATAGTTTTCATTTCAAAGATTTTGAAAACATGTTAAAAAAAATTTATTTAGTTTTGAAAAATAAACGAAACTATTAAAGTAAACACTGAATTAGATATTTAAATATTTTCTTGTGATTTCCACTATAATTTAATTGCAACTTTAAATATAATTTTTTGAATTTTTATAATTCATTTAACAATTTAAACATAATTTTTGAAGTTGTATTTAAAATGTTTTGCAAGTTTTGTGTGAGTATTTTTGGATTGGTCACAGCAAGAGTGAAATCAGAATTTTATTGTAATATCAAATATTTCAATAAAAATAGTTTTATTAAAATGATTGAATTTTATTGTAGAAAAAAATTATCGGGAGCGGGAAGGGGGGGGGGGAAAGAGGTACAGGAGGTGCAATAAAAGAACACTGTACAGCATTGACTTTCATGAAATCTGGTCCCTTTAAGTATACCTGAGTACGATTTGTTTAACCTATTAACTTGAATTTTTTTGTTGGAGAGAGAGTTTCATTTTTTCCCATATATGCTTCTAATTTCACACTACAAGTTTTTTTTTCAAATTTAAAATAATCTGAATACAAACATATATTTGGCAAACAACTGATTTGAGACCTTTTTGAAAAGTGAAAATTATGTGCTAAAAACATTTATAATAAAATAATCAAGTTTACAACTTGAAAACTTAGATTTCAGAATTATTATTTGCATAAACAAATTTAGGAATATGGAAATCGAAGAATTGTAGAAAAATGTTTTCACTGAAAAGGTATTCATTGAAAATTCTTTCCATGACTAATTGGAGAACACCTGTTCAAACTCCGGTGACGTTTATTAAGACTTAATAATTCTCAAGAAGTAAAATAAAATTGTCTTGTATATAAAAGTTTTTCATTTGTGACATTTTTCAACAATTTTATAATGACTCTTGAGAAATTTACAATCCTAATAAGAAAGTTCCAAAATTTAACAGATGTTCTTCGGGAAAAAATGTTAATATATATTCACCGAAATAACGGTACAAGATAACGTTACCTGGTTATTCAGAGTTTCTCTGTGACTAATTGAAGAACACCTGTTCAAACACCGGTGACTTTTATTAGGACTGAATAATTCTCAAGAAGTAAAATAAAATTGTCTTGTTTACAAAAGATTTTCATTTGTAAAATTTTTCAGCAATTTTATAATTCCTCTTGAGAAATTTACAATCCTAATATATAAGTTTCAAATTTTAACAGGTGTTCTTCTCGAAAAATATATCGATATATAATCACCGACAGAAAGGTACAAGAAAACGTTGCCTGGTTTTTCAGTTTTTCTCTATGACCAATTGAAAAACACGTGTTCAAAAACCTGTGACTTTTATTAGGACCGAATAAATCTTAAGAAGTAAACTAAATTGTCTTGTTTACAAAAGATTTTCATTTGTGACATTTTTCAACAATTTTATAACGACTCTTGAGGAATTTACAATCCTAATATATAAGTTTCAAATTTTATCGGGAGTTCTTCTCGAAAAATATATCAATATATAATCACCGAAAGAAAAGTACAAGAAAACGTTGCCTGGTTTTCCACTTTTTCTCTATGACCAATTCAAAAACACGTGTTCAAAAACCTGTGACTTTTATTAGGACCGAATAATTCTCAAGAATAAACTAAAATTGTCTTGTTTACAAAAGATTTTCATTTGTGACATTTCTCAACAATTTTATAATTCCTCTTGAGAAATTTACAATCCTAATAAGAAAGTTCCAAAATTTAACAGGAGTTCTTCTCGAAAAATATATCAATATATAATCACCGACAGAAAGGTACAAGAAAACGTTGCCTGGTTTTTCAGTTTTTCTCTATGACCAATTGAAAAACACCTGTTCGAACACCTGTGAATTTTATTAGGACCGAATAAATCTTAAGAAGTAAACTAAATTGTCTTGTTTACAAAAGATTTTCATTTGTGACATTTCTCAACAATTTTATAATTCCTCTTGAGAAATTTACAATCCTAATATATAAGTTTCAAATTTTAACAGGTGTTCTTCTCGAAAAATATATCAATATATAATCACCGACAGAAAGGTACAAGAAAACGTTACATGGTTTTTCAGAATTTCTCTATGGCCAATCGAAAAACACCTGTTCAAACACCCGTGACTTTTATTAGGACTGAATAATTTTTAAGAAGTAAACTAAATTGTCTTGTTTACAAAAGATTTTCATTTGTAAAATTTTTCAGGAATTTTATAATTCCTCTTGAGAAATTTGCATTCCTAATATATAAGTTTCAAATTTTAACAGGTGTTCTTCTCGAAAAATATATCAATATATAATCACCGACAGAAAGGTACAAGAAAACGTTACCTGGTTTTTCAGAGTTTCTCTATGACCAATCGAAAAACACCTGTTTAAACACCTTTGACTTTTATTAGGACTGAATATATCTTAAGAAGTAAAATAAAATTGTCTTGTATACAAATGATTTTCATTTGTAACAGTTTTCAACAATATTATAACGACTCTTGAGAAATTTACAATCCTAATATATAAGTTCCAAACTTTAACAGGTGTTCTTCTCGAAAAATATATCAATATATAATCACCGAAAAAAAGGTACAAGAAAACGTTACCTGGTTTTTCAGAATTTCTTCATGACCAATTGAAAAACACGTGTTCAAAAACCTGTGACTTTTATTAGGATCGAATAATTCTCAACAATAAACTAAAATTGTCTTGTTTACAGAAGATTTTCATTTGTGACATTTCTCAACAATTTTATAATTCCTCTTGAGAAATTTACAATCCTAATATATAAGTTCCAAATTATAACAGAAGTTCTCCTCGAAAAATATACCAATATATAATCACCGAAAGAAAGGTACAAGAAAACGTTACCTGGTTTTTCAGAATTTCTTCATGACCAATTGAAAAACACCTGTTTAAACTCAATTGAATTTTTTTAAGTTTTTATATTTCTTAAGAGATAAAATAAAATATTCAAAAGTCATCAGAAATGAATGTTTTCTGCAAACTTAAACAATAAAAAGTTATTTGAAATTTTACTTTTCTTTTATTATATTGTATAATAAACTCAAAAATGTATTTTTTCCAAAACTGAGACAATGTTCTTAGAAGGGCTAAATATTTTTTAGCTCATTTATTTACTAAGAAAGTTAACTTTAAAAAACACACAAATGTTTATTTATATTAAATCAAAATTGTTTGTATATATGTACAATTTAAAATGTATATATAATTGCGTACATTAGTTTAATTTCTATTATAAAATGTTTATACTAATGAAAATTATTTCATCTTGAAAAAGTATTAAGAAAGAATATAGACTTGAAATTCCAAATGAAAGGTATACACAATTCAATTTATTCAATAAATACTATAGAAATAAACTTCCATTCAAAGCAGGTATATTCTTTTCATTAAATGTAAAGACATTCGTTCCATTATATTCGTTCAAAATTCCAAAATCAACATTTATACAACTAAAATTAGGAATGTAGAAATCAAAGAATGTACAAAATTTGTTCACTCAAAAGTTACCTGGCTATTGAGAGTTTTCAATGCCTAATCGATATCACCTGTTTAAAATCAAAAAGTTAGCTTTTTATATCAGAAATGTATAAAACTGAAAAAGTATACTAGTTTTTGAAACTTGAAATAGTTCTATCTTACCCGTAAGTCAAATGTATGTCTAATCACTCAATTATTAAATAATTTATTAAATGACATTGAGAGCGGAATTTGAGAAAACAAAAATTTATTTTTAAAAATAATGTTTACATTTAGATTGCTGATATTCATATTTGGATAAATTTATGCACATTTTTTGTACAATCTTATCTATAGTCAATTTTCAAATTGAAAATGTCACCAGAAAAAATTCCTTGCTGCCATAGCAATTCCTCTTTAATTATTGAAAAAGGTGGAGGAAGTATGCTCTATAAAAGTAATAAGTTATCAAATATTAAATGTAACTTTGATATAAAATAAAAAGTAATATTATTAAAAATATCATGAATATCTTAAATTTAAATAATCACAATTTTAAATAGAAAATACTATTTAATTAAACATTTTATTTTTACTTTTTCAATTATTATCAGTTTCTTATATATTAAAAATCATAGTATGTTAGACTGAACTTTGGAAACTATTACCTTTCGTAAACTTATACATTACTGTTAAAGGAATACCAAATTAATTGATTTTCGAACATTCATTGAAAAACTCTGAATGGCCAGGTAACTTTTCAATAACCAAATTTTACTTTCTTCCTTTTCTGAGTTCCTAAATTTTCTGCTGCGATTAATGACTTTTAAAGTTAGGACCTTTAAACCAACAGCACCTACTAGTTTTGTAACCGTTAGTCCGAAAATACCTGCTATAAATTTATTTTCTATGCAGTAGTAAAACTGACATTTATTGTACCTATTCTATCGATGATCCTATTAACATATTTTCCTCTGAGAAACATCTGTTCGAAATCGGAAGTTTTTAATCCAGCTAGTATATTTCTTCAAGAGGTGTCTCAAAATAATAAATAAAATTTTCGATGCGAATAAACATATTTACATAATTTATTTAGACAAACTATTCCACAAAATATATTACATTGCAGTAAATTCAAATTGATGTGTACTTAAAATTAAATTATGCATTTTATGTGCAATTAAATTTATAAGTAAATCAAAATGCTTCATAAAACAGTCCATTAGATGAAACAAAGCAATGGACATTAAGGTGGCTTTCATGTGTTTTACCCCCGCTTTACAACAGAATCAATCTTCGTTCCGATAATCATCTTTTAAATTCACGAACCCTCGGTGAAATTATTTTAATTACGGCAATCGATTAATCAGTTTTTTTTTCTCTCATCCAAGTCCAATGAAACAGAGCATAGCTGATGCTTTTTTTGTTCCAAGCTCCTCGCTTGACAAACTCTCTCTCTGTACAAGGGGTAGCCCAACTTTGGGTTTTAATTTGAAAAATTCTGATAGCCGCGCGTGTTTCGATTGCACTCAATGGGACACTTACTCCGATATTTTTCGCTCCCATTGTTATCGTTAATTCATTTTGCACAACGAATAAGTAGCACAGACCTTGCTTTAATTGTAACGCTAAATGTTTTATCATAACTTGAGTTTCACTCTCATTTAATCAAGCTTAATAACCAACAACTTAATTCAGTAACTTGATTTCTGCTTGAACAACAGAAGTAATCGTGTTATTTTTTGTCAATATTCAAATTATACTGCGAAGTAAACTTTTCATTAAACTTTTGTTGCTTTTGTTTTCAAGAACAGTCAAAGTTTTGAAGTATTTTATTATTTTTATCAGCAACAAAACATCGGCTATAAAAATTCAATGTTCCAAAATGAAGAAATTGTTTGTGTGAAAAATGACTGCACAAGTACAACGAAAGTTCAGGGACGAACAAAAAAAACAAGGACAAAGTTGTTTCTAAAGACAGGCAGAAAAATTTATTATTTCCAAGCTCTTGGATAGACTATTTTCGCGGGATTCGAGTTTCTTCAAGGTAAAAACCCCCAAGAACGACATTCTGTCTTATCCATTACAGTTCTCCCTAAGATTTCCATTGTGACTTCTCGTGGAAATTCTCATAAAAAAATTCTCTCCCATTGTTTTCACCATTGTGACCAGATTATTTATGATTTTTTTTTGTTCTTTTTAAAAATTCGTCATTTATTAATGCTCTGCATACATTTTCATAACAATAGTTTCTTAAATTAAAATTTATTTCGAATTTTAATTCAAAAGATAAATTCCAAATTTATTACTCTATTTTTCGTCTTTTAAATTCGATCCTATTTTCTAAATTAGCCAAAGCCATTATGTGGCACATGTTTTACTAACTTTTCCTCTGTTCACTACACGTCAAAAGCAAGAAAGATTCGGAAACAAGAAGACGTCTGTCTTGCTTTTTTCATGAATCTTTGGACCGAGCTGTTCGTGGAATTAGATTAGGTGCTTGAAAAAGTTGGACCACAAAACACGTTCATAAAAAAGGGGCAAAAGCGGAGTTTTCGCGTGACCCTTTCCTATAACCCACGCAATATATCTGCGTCGTAATTCGCTACTTCGTGCGAATCTTGTTTCTTTTTTTTGTTCTCTCAGGAAAGTTCGGAGCGCATTTCCAAGATTGTGGTTTTGTTGCCTGCGAATGAGATTAAATCGAGTCTATATATCTTCGCAGCGATTCACCCGAACAACTCGATACAATATCAAACAAGTAGAATATTATTAACTATTAGTGGAAAGAAAGTGTCGAGGAAGAAAGGCGAATTAACTGCGGTGTTCTTTCGCAAAAAAGTTATCGCAAAAAGATCGTTTGCTGTGAAACAGACGCGGTATTACCACGAAATTGTAATTTCGAGATAGTTTTCCCGGGTCTGAGAGGAGGCTTTTACGTAAACTTTATTTATTATTCGAAACAGTTGTGAGGGAAAGGAAAAATTTATTATTTTCTTTTCTGCTGCTTCAAGGATGAAAAAAAATGCCCAAGCTTTTTGTGAATGCAATAAGAAAAATAGTTTTTTTATTACAGACTTTCGGGTGTTATTATTAGATATATTTGAATGTAAATGAGCAGAAGATTTTATCATCATTATTATAGTCTTTATTTGATTTAAAATACAAAAAATGTTGCTGCTACAGTTATTTTAATTTAAAAAATCATTAAAAAGCTTTTAAAATTAATGGATGTGACTGATGTTTTCCGATAAAAGTAATCAATCTTTATTTTAAAAAAAAACATAATTAAAAAAAATTGAAAAACTTTAAGCACTTTTGTTTGTCAATAAAATGTTATGTCAGAAATATATTATTTATTTTTTTAAAACAAAAATAGCAATAATAACTGTTAAATAAATTTTAATAATACTAATTCAGTAAAACGATAAATATTTGACAATTAATATCAAAACATTTAATTCATTTCTCGTACAATCAGCAAATATCACATTTTTTGTTTCACACATAATACGTGTTTCTTATAAATTTGGCCAATTACGTGTTTTTACATGAAATATCAAATTTAAAGGTATAACTTCTGGTTAGTCCAGGGGATATTGAAAAAAGCAAGTTAACTTGTAAATTCAATCAGGATAAATTCCAGTTTTATTAGAAAAACAAATTGAAAATGAGCTTTCGCATTGGGGACGCCAAAATGAGATGGAATTAGATGTCGACTTTCATAAGAGAAATGCCGAGATGACTCACGATCCGAACTCTTCTCGTGTCTGTTTTTAACTCGACATGGCGTTGCTGGCGTCCGGGGCGTTGTAAAGGGATGGGAGTTTAATCTAACAACCCCTGGGTCACTTTGCATCGCATAGGCTGCTTTTGGCATGGAAGTTTTTGGCCACAAGGGGTTTGCTCCTCTGTCTCACTATTTTCAGTGGGGCACACCCGTATAACAACTTTTGCCATGAATACAGTCTCAACATCATTAGTTGATTGTCTGTACATTTGTACAATCAAAAATTTTGTACAATAGCTCTCCTGATAAAAATAATCATAATTTTTCCGCATTAAAATTACATTTTAAATGAATTAATATTTTAGGTCGATAAAATTTTAGGTCAAATAAAATCTCAAGTGAATAAATTTTTCATGTAAATGATACATTTTCATTAATAAATTAAAATTAATATCTTTAGAGGAAGTTAAAATTTTATTTGAGGGAAAAAAGGGGAGAAGTTGAGAGAAATGAATGGAATAAATGTTTTTCATCAGCCGGACAATCAAAAAAGAAATAAAAAAAGAGTTGCATTAAACTTTACTCCTGTAACTGTGTTCAAATTTAATCTAAGCATGGATGTTGGGGACGATGTCTGGCATTTTGACACATTTGAATTTGCGTCACGTGGCTTGAGGGGTGGCATCGAATAAAAATCCATGTTGCGCGAAGTCGCATGCAAATCATCGCCATCGATTTTGTATCATCTTTACTTTACACCGGAGAAAGAAGAAGAAAAAAAGGACAAGAAAAATTTGAAAACTTGAGGGTTATCAACTCGCAGTTACAGAAGCGTCAAATAACAAGGGGACATTCTAGGTGGACAAATATAGCGTATCAGTCTTCACCCCTCTTCATATCTCGTTACCAGCGGACAAATTAGTTTCATTTTCATTGAATTGCAATTGTATTTTAAAATTGCCTTTTTTTGTTGCTGCCATTTTTAGGAAACATTATATTTATTCTAAACAAAGTTGAGGGGAGAAAAATAAAAATCATTTTTTCAGGAATAAACAAAAATGTTATTTCAAAATTGAGTCTACAGGATCTCTCTTTTTTGTGGGCTTTCTGATAATATGCTCAATTTTCAGAGATGTCCTTTTTATCTTGTTCAATACACGCACATGCGTACTTTTTTTCTCTCATAAAAAGTGTCTTTTCTTATTTCCTAATCTCTTTTTCCTCGGCATTTTATCGCCCCTTTCGGATTTGCACAACGAGATTTCAAAAGCGTTTCATCATTTATACATAATACCAATAACTCAATGATGGATAACGTCCGTACATTTGAAAACATTTCTTATCCCCGAGTGAATAATTGAATCCGATTTTGATCTACGTTAGATTACATGCCGAATGAATGTAACGATGCCAGATGAATTACAATCAGATATCTTGAGAATAAGGTACAATAATTTAATAAATTACCGGTAAAAATATTATATGTGAAATTGTTATTGTTAAAAAGGACTTGAGTCACAAATGTTTCATTTTTAATTTACATGTGAATTTGATATTCCTGGAGAAAAACCCACAATTTAGCATGTGTAGAAATTTATTTTAAGTTTATCAAAGTATATTCAAATCGAGTTTTTAATTATTTTATTGTTAAAAGAGATTTAAATCCACATAGTATTTTATATCTGCTTTTTTCTAAGGGACTTTACCATTTTTTATAGAATGTTGTCAAAACCTTGACAATTTGATTAAAACATGAAATTAAATGTTTATTTATATTTGTTTCGGTTATATTTTTTTTATAATTCGTGAAAAACCTTTTTTTATTTAAATAACGTTTTGTCATTTAAAATAAAATTTTAATTTTTTTATTGTCAAAAAGAATCTAAGACCTCTTTAGTTTTTGTTTATTTGTTTAAATAAATATTATAGAAAAGTCTTTAGTTGATTATAAAACTGTTATATAGTGTACTGGATTCAACAAAATAGTCTTTGTCGCAAGGTTAAAAACATCTTGATGCAAGAAGGTTGTCAATTTGTATATTTTTAAGAAACATTTATAATTGTAAGATATTTTAATGTTTTTATGATAAGAATATATTGTATTTAGAAAGTGTCGATTAAAGTTAGAATTTAGAATTAGAATTAGTCGATTAAAGAGCATTTTTTATATTAAATATAAAGTTTCTCAAATTTAAGTACAAATAACCTTAAATTT
Source organism: Idris sp. 1 HC-2018 (assembly GCA_022817325.1). Taxonomy (NCBI): domain Eukaryota; kingdom Metazoa; phylum Arthropoda; class Insecta; order Hymenoptera; family Scelionidae; genus Idris; species Idris sp. 1 HC-2018. The sequence goes on along the minus strand of JABFPM010002397.1, from coordinate 2,732 downwards.
AATAACTGCGATTAAATTCGTTAATTTATTCAATTAATGATAAAAAAATTAAAAAACTGCACATTTAATATAGAAGATGTTTTTTGTTTAAAAACTATTACAAAAATTATTATTTTGTTAATTCCCGTGACAAGAATGAGACATTCTAGACTTAAAACTTAAAATTCTGTTAAAAATAAATATTTCATATATAAGTTGATCTAAAATAAAAAATAATTTCAAATTATTTATTTTTGACATTTCTTCAAGTTATTATGTTTTAAACAAATTTTAGACTAAGAATACCATTACGATTATTACAATAAAACTCTTGAACATTACAGACATAATTGTGAAAAGTTTGGATTTCAAATACTTGAGATTTTTAAACTAAAGTTTGCACAAAATAGCTGATGGAATTACGAAAAGTTACAAGAATCCTCTGGTCGTTGAACTAAGCAGACACCTTTGTTTTGTCAGTCATCAACTGACTTCAAAATTTTCTTCTTGTTTGTTCGCCAGTCACTGTTTATGACACTCAAGCGTTTACGTCCGCACTTAGGCCAGGTATGAAGTTAATTTAACTTGCGCGTTATAGTCTTAATTTGACACGCGACCCTTGCAAGTATTATGTCTTGAAAGCAAAATTAGAATAAGAAATTGAGCAAGATTAATGAGATATAATGGACGCTCTTTGAAATTGACTCCGAGCAAGAATTTGCATTCCCAGAAATTTGTCCGAAAAACTTAAGACCCCATTTACGACAGGGAGAGGAAATTTTGTATTGTTAATGATCAAATAATATTGAGATGTCTGCGCGAAGGCGCTGAATTATGATGAATGCGATGGTGTGTAAATGAAACGATGTGACTCGCCGATTGCGACCCTCAGAGCCATTTTCAAAATGTCAAAACGAAGGGTACCTTATTGTGAAGGGCGGTCCCTTCAGACATATGTACCGTCACATGGTTTGTTTTCGAAACATGTTACGACACTTGACAGATGTCGCGAATAATTATCTTATGCATTCATGCAACATGTAATTGGCTATTAATTCAAAATCACTAATAGTTAATCGATCATAGATAATCTTTATTGGTTAATGTAATTATAATCTGATTTTGAATTAATTCGTTTAGGCTAATTGATTCGTTTTTATCTACACAATTTTATTTGAATATATTTTAGTGTAATGTAATAAAAAAGAAATTAAACTTTGCTGGACCAAAAAAAGTTTTGCCTTGGAATAAAGTTAGAAAATGATATATCATTTTTTTGCCAGGAAGATCACCTTTTATATACCTCAAGAATCATAAATAAAAACGAACGATTACACTGTCTCATGAGAAATTCAATATATTTTCTCAAAAAGTTCAAGTAAAATGAATTGTTGATCTTTGAATACAGAAAATTTAAAAAGTTAACTAACGATACGATAAAGTAAAAAAGAAAAAAATAATTTATATTTTTTTTAATTTACAAAATATCTCAACCAAAATATATTTTCTTAAATTAAATATATTTGATTTTCACCCAAAAATCTTTTGGTCTGACAAAACTTAATTATATATCACTTATTTTGTAGTCTCTGTTAGTTAAACCAAACCACAAGTATGACTGATGTGTAACCCAACATTTTAATCGATGTTTCGTAATGTGCATTATCCATGCCTAAACACGCCGCGAATATTAAACACGTAAATTATGTTATATATATATTAAGGCATCTTGTTGGGGCAATCGGGGATCGATCAAGCGGACATAAATGGCCAGGTTCGGAGTTTCATTAACGACCGATTAGGATCATAAATATTATATAAAACACAATAAAAGGTGGTACGCTTCCAAAGGCAGGCCGAAAAAGGGAACTGATACACCGGGAAATTTCATTATTTGACGCTGATGGAAAAAGTTTGGCGCACAACGTCTGGCCGTAACGATTGGTCCTGTGATAAACTATGGGAAATGGAATAAGATCGAATACAGATGAGAGTATAACTGAAAAAGGGATGATCGCTATATTTGTGATAAACACAGGCGTGATTGATTCGATAAATCACGTTTTCGGCCGAAATTAAAGTGATCAAAAATAGATAAAGAACAAGAAAATTGACCAAAATCAATCCAACTGAAGTTTGATTTTGATTTACAGTAGAAGATCTAGATTTTATTGAATATTACAGTGAATTCTCCCGATTTTTTCAGTTCAAAAAATTGTATTTTTGATTTACAGTAGAATTGCTTAATTTCAATTTTAATATTACAGTAGATTCTCTAATATTGGATTTTATTGATTTTTATTTAGATAAACTTTCTATTTTGTTTCTGTTCCAAATTTATCGAAAGGTTTACAGCTCGACTGCAGGTAAACTTGAAAGTAAATTAACAAGGTCAATTAGTTTCGTACACAAAATCATCACCATTGGAAACGAAACAGCATACTGACCACGCATTCATTATTGAGTCAGACTTGCAAGTAATCAGTGATTGGCAAATTAACGACCCTCGCTTCATCATAAAACGTGTACTATGTTGTTCAGACTTTTGTAGTGGTCACACAAATAAATTCAACAAATTCGAAAATTCTGTATTTAGTAAAACTTAAAAAAAATTATAATTTTAAACTTTGACATGAAATATTAATTTCAAAACCGACCCCAAGACGTTTAGGGAAAATTATGATTAGCTTTTCAGCCATTTCAAAAGATGAATTTTGTTCAATCATAAATCAGTGAAGCGATGATAAAGTTAA